>SEYY01006871.1:15000-27500 GCA_009176605.1 Armadillidium nasatum | reverse complement strand
TGTTCCTTAAGGTTCTGTCCTATTATCAACGCTTTTTCTCTACTTTTCATTAATTAACTTTTCGTTGCTTCCTCAACAGCTTTTTAATCCAACTTTCTTTTCTCTTTTCAATTTGAACGACTTCTCACAAAATATGAAATAATTATTTCCAAGGATGTGGTATTGAAAAGTCTAAGTTCTACTTTCCCGAATCTCTAATTGGAGTACAGAAAGCATGATTATTTTCAATGCATTAAAAACTCAATCCCTAAAATTTAATATTAACACCTATATTATCTTCCACACCTATAACATTTTCTTCGAAAACAAAACTCAAACCTTCTTCTGTGCTTAATATTCTTAGCGTTTCATTTCTCATGATTTTTCTTGGAAAGATTACATTATTTTTTTTTCTAAAAAGTTTAAAAGAGGTTGGTATGTGTTTTGACTCACTTTCAAAATTTCTTCATGATAATCCAGGTGCTTGCTCTTGGTACGAGTGCTTTTCTTCCTTGTATAGAGTATGTCTCACACATCTGAGGAATTTTCACTCACAAAGCTCTACTGAACAAGGTGGAGTTTAAAACTTTTCAGCTTAACAACTGCTTTGCTATCACTAACTCTGTCTAATCTCATTCAGCCAGGGTTGTGACGTCACTCTATGTTATCATTATTACAACTTACATTGCTTTTCTGAACTCTCCAATCTCATATTTTCTCCATTAAGAAGTGCTTGTGATATATCTCTTTCAACACGATCTCATCCTTTCATTGCTCAACTTTCCGACAACAAACGTGAACGCTATATTCAGTCTTACATGGACTCTACTGGTAAAATCCGCCAAGCATCCCATCTATTAGTATCCTCAACTTTCTTTGACTTGCACACTTTCAAAAGCCTTGTAATGGGTCATGTAGGTTTTTTAATTGGCCTTGATTCTCCAACTGATGTCAAATTTGGTCGGCCTTCGACCTATGCCCATCAGATGAGCCTATATATATATATATATATATATATATATA
Organism: Armadillidium nasatum; assembly: GCA_009176605.1. NCBI lineage: Eukaryota > Metazoa > Arthropoda > Malacostraca > Isopoda > Armadillidiidae > Armadillidium > Armadillidium nasatum. The sequence goes on along the minus strand of SEYY01006871.1, from coordinate 26,498 downwards.
TATATATATATATATATATATATATATATATATATATATATATATATATATATATATATATATATATATATATATATATATATATATATATATATATATATATATATATATTAATTGTGCACACATTGCCTTATCTTTTAGGTTTTATCAGTTTGGCAAACATCTTTGAAAAATGTTTTTATCTTTTGTTTATCTATTTATATAATAGCATTTTAAAAGCCTGTCAATTTTTTTTTAAATTTATTTCATTAAAATAAATTGAAATATTCTGTGAAGCAAAAATTTTTTCCTTTTTATCCTTAAAGAAGTCATCAAGAATACTACTTTAAAAATATTCTTCATAAAATTACTTGCAAGTTCTTATACGTTTATAAAAATATCGCATAAATATAGAAATTAAAAAGGAATATTTCTAAACTTTTGATTGTGTAAATTTATTTGTGCATCAATTAAGTTTTGTTTATGTAAAGAGTCGTTGAATATATTATTTTTAGACCATGGTATTTGATAAGTTTTCTTTTGAAACTGAAAAAATGGATAAGAGTCAATACCTCGAAGCTTGTAAAGAACCTAAAAAGAAATATAGAAAATGTTTTAACAATAATCCTTTGTTTTTCAAAGATTTATGCCCATATTTGTTTACATTGTGTACAATAAATGGAATTCACATATTTACCAAAGATAAAGAAGGAGTATTCATATTTTCGCTATGGAGAAGATATTATCAGATATTTACAATTTTATGGCTTCTTGTTCTAATTTTATATAGAATGTTTGTTCTAATTTCACAGGGAAAAAGTTTTTGGGATGGAACTCATGTCTTTTCCATATCTGTTCGGATTATTTTATGGTGTTTGCTTCCTTATACATATCTCCCTTAATAAAAATGATTTATGTCAGTATCTTAACGATATTAGTAGCATGACAATTCAGTCGGATGTAAAAGTGAAGGTGCTCTTGATCATCTTTTTCTTACTATCGTCGATAACATCAATACTTTTTCTATTAGTTATTGTGGAGCCGAACATTAGAGATGGATTTTTTGTTGTAGTTAGTCTATTGTTACCAAATTTATTCGACTTTTATGCAGTGATGTTAGCCATGCCCTTAAGCCATGCTCTATTTACGTTAAATAATAAAATCATTGAAAAGAAATTGTTTACAAAAGAATACTTGACTGAAATTGAGAGTGAATGGCTTAAAATTAAACACCTCCAAAAACGATATGAGAAGGTAAGCTTATAAATATTTTTTATCATTTTAATTTAATATATACTTAAAATACAACAAAAATTTATTAAGTTAACATCAAGGAAAAATTGAGCATTAATATTTATTAAGATTAAAATTTAACTTATTCCTGAGGAAAGCTTTATAAGTTTCATCGAAAATAATACTCTTGGTGATATTTTTCCAAGCTTGTAAAATTCCTCAAAAAAAATTAGAAACATTGAAGTTAAAAACCACAAAAAAAAACAACAAAGATGTTTAATAAAAGTACAGAAATATAAAAGATTACGTTACGATGATAATTGAAAATTATAATTAAAAATTATAATTATGTCAAATATATAAAAGTTGTCGCCAAATTTCACAGCTAGTTTAATATTAAATAAAATCATCTCCACAGAAAAATGGATTTGATTTACTTCTGTTAATTGACCTCAGACTAACTAATTATATATAACAGTATTATAAATTATAATACTTCATATATTATTTTATAATATACAATAACTTTCCAGTCTGTTTCTTAGAAGTTTAAAATAAAATTTTCCTATTTATTCCTTTATATGTTTTGCGAGATACGAATACAGAAATAACTATATATATATATATATATATATATATATATATATATATATATATATATATATATATATATATATATATATATATATATATATATATATATATATATATATATATATATATATATATATATATATATATATATATATATATATATATATATATATATATATATATATATATATATATATATATATATATATATATATATATATATATATATATATATATATATATATATATATATATATATAATAATAATAATAATAATAATAATAATAATAATAATAATAATAATAACAATAATAATTATAATTTCAACCTAAATAAACAGAATTTTATTTAAAAGTTTTTATTTAAATCACTTTTAACTTAATACAAATAAATTTTTTTTTTTCTCTTCAGATTTTTAGCAAGGCTTATGGAATAAGAATATTCCTTTTCGTAGTTCAATTGATGTGTGTTATGTATATGATGACATTGTTTTCATGGTCTTTACATTGCTTGGTGGTCATTTCCCCAGGGTTACTGACCTTCATTGACCTTTCAACAAGGCTATCAGGCATGTCAATTTTTGGAAACGAGTTTATAGAAGAGGTAATTCAATATGAATAGTTTAATACATTACAATTAACATTAAATAACGAAATATTTATACTTTTATTAATGTTTTTTTTTTTCAGCATGAAAAATTGCTGTTAATATTAACTGAAAAATCAAACAAGGTTGAAGACGTCAATTTAAAGACGAGTGTTAAGATATTGGCTCAACTTATTGATGCCCAACCTTGCTTATTGAGAATTTGGGGACTTGGCAGGTAAAAGGTATATATATATATATATATATATATATATATATATATATATATATATATATATATATATATATATATATATATATATATATATATATATATATATATATATATATATATATATATATATATATATATATATATATATATATATATATATATATATATATATATATATATATATAACGGCCGTACTTGTTTCTGGCCTGTCGTTTACATGGGACTTTCTAGGGATTTTCATGAAGTTCCAGGCGTGTAGACGCTTAAAAGTTACAGAATTCCGGTTTAGCAAACCGATAATTACTAAGAGTAATAATGCACACATTCAATAGTTCTCTTCTTAATGACGTATACTACTCATAACTTTATTTCAGCAATATTTGTCTTAAAATTTCTAATGACAAAAGTTTTCCAAATTTTCGATCTGATTATTATATTATTTATTAATATATATATATATATATATATATATATATATATATTTATGCGGATAACGAAATATTTATATTTTATTATGCGGATGTTAATTTTTGAATGCGGATATGCGGATATGTTAATATATATATATATATATATATATATATATATATATATATATATATATATATATATATATATATATATATAATATATACTAATATATATATATATTATATATATATATATATCACTAACCTTTCCCACTTTCGTGAGGTGGTGCCCGCCACAATTCCCTTACAAACATAACTATTCTTACCTTCAACGCTTTCACCACCTCCCTCCATCTCTGTTTCCACAAATCTTCTACCCTCGTCTAAACTCAAATCCTTCCATCAAAATCACTCTTCCATCCATCCATTCCACTTCGGCCTTCCCTCCCCCTACCCTTCCCCTATCTACATCGGATCTACGTACCTTGCCAACCATTCTGTTCTCTTTCATTCTTCACATATGTCCAAACCATTTTAGCACATCCTCCTCCTCTCTATCAATTACACCCTTCTTCCATTTACACATCTCCCTTATTCTTTCATTTCTAATCCTATCAATCCTTCTCGATTTATATATCGCTCTCAAATCTTTCATCTCAAAGACATTGAAACTTTTTCTCGACCGAGCACTTATCGTCTATGTTTCACACACATACAATACAGAAGGTGAACACATACATTCAAACATTCTTATCTTCATTTCTTTCGAAATTTTTCCTTTCTTCCATACTTTTATCCCTTCTACCACTCTGTTCTTTATTCCTTTTTCCATCCCACCCTTACCTTCCACCCAACATTACTAGAAATTTGAATTCATTCACCTCCTCAAGTTTCCATTCTCACACTTCTACAAACCAATTACTCCCTCCACATTTCCTCATCCCCACCTCCAATCCTCATAACTTTATTCTTCGCTGGATTGAATTTCAATCTCGTGTTTGCACATTTCCCTTCAAACTCTCTCACAAGTATTCTCATCTTTTCTCCAGATTCTGCCACCAACACATGCCGCATCATCTGCAAAAAGTAAAACATTCACTTCACATTCCCCTCCATATTTCTCACGTAATACTCTTCCCTTTCTCTCTCCATTTTTCTAAGTAAACCCATTCATCAATAGATAAATAACATGGAGATATTACAAACCTCTATCTCAATTCCACTCCTATGCTAAACTAATCCGATAGTTCTCTCTTCACCCTTCATATATTATATATATATATATATATATATTATATTATATATATATATATATTATATATATATATATATATATATATATATATATATATATATAATATATATATATATATATATATATATATATAATATATATCGGATATATATATTATATTATATGCGGATATATATATATATATGCGGATGCGGATATTGAAAGTATATATGCGGATATATAATATGCGGATATATATATATATATTTTATATGCGGATATGCGGATATGTTATTTTTTGCGGATGTTCCGCATAATGCGGATATATATATATATATATATATATATATATATATATATATATATATATATATATATATATATATATATATATATATATATATATATATATATATATATTATATATATATATATATATATATATATATATATATATATATATATATTATATATATATATATATATATATATATATATATATATATATATATATATATATATATATATTATATATATATATATATATATATATATATAGTATATATATCATATATATATATATATATTATATATAATATATATATATATATATATATATATATATATATATATTATATATAATATATATATTTATATATATTATATATTATATATATATATATTATATATATATATATATATATATATATATATATATATATATATATATATATATATATATATATATATATATATATATATATATATATATATAAACAGATTCTGCTTCTTTTTGTCTACTAATTCCCCAATTTATTTTCATAATATGAATCGAATTAAGAAGTGGTAAAATATCGAAATTTCTTCTGCCGTGGATCAAACGGTAGAGTGATTGACTCACGTGCTTGAGGGCGCCGGTTAGATCCCACTTGGGATCGTAGGTAAAAACTGCTTAGAAAGGTTCCTCTCCTCGAATAGGGCAATGCCCGTGAGATGTGAGCTTTTTATTTAAAAAAAATAAATAAATAAAAATAAATAAAAAAAAAAATTTGATGAGTAAGTGAATAAAATTAATTTAGAGTTTGACAAATTAATTCTTGGAGTTTCTATTATTTTTTTGTTTAATAAATTTTAATAATTAATTTGGGATTTAAATTTGGGTTTTAATTTGGTTTCAAATTTGGATTTTAATTTCGGTAATTAATAGGAGTTCGTCTTATAAGCCAAAAAGAAAAAATAAAATCAACTTACGGTAAATAAGAAATATTAACACGCATACACACACACACACACACACACACACACACACACACACACACACACACACATACACACACACACACACACATACATATATATATATATATATATATATATATATATATATATATATATATATATATATATATATATATATATATATATATATATATATATATATATATATATATATATATATTAATAATCAGTAAATAATATCATAAATTTATTTATTATATTATTGCTTTTAGCGGTCAAAATTATTGACTATTATTATTATTATTATTATTATTATTATTATTATTATTATTATTATTATTACCATCATTATTATTAATATTATTATTAATTATTAATACTTTCATTACTAGTTATTATTATTATTATTATTATTATTATTATTATTATTATTATTATTATTATTATTATTATCATTATCATTATTGTTATTATTATTATCACTACTGGTATTATCAGTTTTGCTGTTACTAATACAATCAATATTGTTAGAATTTTAAAATTTTTATCGTTATCACAAATGATTTTATCAGTTTCAATATTAATATTACTACTAGAATCAATATTATTATCACCATTATTATTATTATTATTATTATTATTAATTATTATAATATTATTATTATTATTATTATTATTATTATTATTATTATTATTATTATTTAAATGAATTTTATGTTATTTAATATTTAAAGTCAAAATTTTTTCCAAGTTAAAATCTTTATTTCTAAATTAAAATCTGAAGTACTGTGAGCAAAGCTTATTGGGATAATTTTATCTGTTAGGAGTTAGAATATAAATATAGCAAATGAGACAGACGATTCTGCGAGTTAACCTTTTATATATGCGAATCTGACGGATTTGAATGTCACTTAGGAAATCATTTTCAATGGTGGTAAAAAACATGAAAAATATTTTTTGAATATAATTGCAGAATTCGATCTCGTTATTGGAAATTCCAAATATGATATTTATATATTATTACGGCCAATATATAAGTATATATATTTTATACTTATACATACTTGTATTATATGCAATAATATACTTAAAGTAGATTTATATATGGTTTTGACGTATCCTTTGAACTCATAATAATACTCTTTTGGGGATCTGTTATCAAATATCACGAAAATAGTGATATATATATATATATATATATATATATATATATATATATATATATATATATATATATATATATATATATATATATATATATATATATATATATATATATATATATATATATATATATATATATATATATATATATATATATATATATATATATATATATATATATATATATATATATATATATATATATATATAATCAACAGTTTAGATGCTAGTAAGATTGCGTATTGCTTTGGGATCGTCTTAACATATGTGATATTTCTTTTGCAACTTCAACCAGAACAGAAATATCCTTCAGAAAGTTCAAAAAATGAAACAGAAGGAAGATTCTTCGATTGTGTTCCTACATACATGAGCCAAAATAGCAATATTTAATTAAACAAAGTCTCTTATATACATATATATATATATATATATATATATATATATATATATATATATATATATATATATATATATATATATATATATATATATATATATATATATATATATATATATATATATATATATATATATATATATATATATATATATATATATATATATATATATATATATATATATATATATATATATATATATATATATATATATATATATATATATATATATATATATATATATATATATATATATATATATATATATATATATATATATATATATATATATATATATATATATATATATATATATATATATATATATATATATATATATATATATATATATATATATATATATATATATATATATATATATATAATAATAATAATAATAATAATAATAATAATAATAATAATAATAATAATAATAATAATATTAAAAAAAAAATAATAATAATAATAATAATAATAACTAATAATAAAATAATAATAATAATAATAATAATAATAATAATAATAATAATAATAAGTGAATAAATATAAAAAGAAAGCTGGAGTGAAAACTTTGAACTTTGACAACGAGAACATTGCAACCAATGAAGAAGTTGAAGTGGAAAAGATTAAACGAGAAATAAAAGACAAAAATGATGAAGGAAACACGAAGAAATATAATTATGGTAATAAAAAGTTGCATAATTAATCCAATGTAGAAGTGATTTCTATACGAAAAAATAATAGACAATTTATAATTAATAAATTTAATGTATATGAAAATACATTTTTAAAATTATTTTTTGAAATATTATTATTATTATTATTATTATTATTATTATTATTATTATTATTATTATTATTATTATTATTATTATTATTATTATTATTATTATTATTTTAATTATTATTACTATTGATTATTATTACTCTTATTATTATTATTATTATTATTATTATACTTTTTTCTTACTGCTTAATTCAAAATTAAAATTAAAAATCAAATTAAAATTAGCTTATGTTTGCTGTCTTTGTGGCCTTATATATAACTATATTATATATATAACTATATATATAACATATATATATATAACTATAATATATATATATATATATATATATATATATATATATATATATATATATATATATATATATATATATATATATATATATATATAATATATATATATATATATATATATATATATATATATATATATGAAAAGCAACACAAAAGCTAGGAACTTAATGGCAATAAATAAAATTCTTAAATAAAATGTTGTTTTATTGAATTCCAAACACTTATATTAAACGACGTTTCGGGAATCTTCTCTTTCCCATCATCAGGATAATAAAGTTATTTAATATTATATAAACATTCAGTGGTAAAATATTTTGCAAAATGTAAATAACAAATTAATAACAGAGAACACTTTTTTTAAGCAGAACAGAATGAACACACAGTTAGAATAAGAGCAACTGAAATGGACCGCTGTCATTGTTAAGTGACGGCTTGAGACTGAAAATGTGAATGGATTCTAGTATTTTTAAGTCAAGTAGTTGGTTGGTTTGTGTGATGATGGAGACATAATTAGGATCTATGCGGTGGTCTTTACTATGGCTATGATTTCTAATGCTGGAGGGGTTAGGAGAAGTGAAAAGATTACCCGTTCGTGCCGAACGACCCCTATGTTCTTCTGTTTAAGGGCGAGTTGGCGCTGGGTGCTACCAACATAGGAGTCGTTGCAGACACCACAAATATATTTACAAACAACAGAAGAGCAGCGTAGGTGTGTTGGTAGAGGTTCTTTATGGTTGAGAAAAGAACCTATTGATCTATTTGGTTTAAAAATGAAATGAAATTTTATTTGAGGGTAGTGCGTTTGCAGGACTTTTTGAAGAGTGTTTTTAAGTTTAAGATATTAATGATCATAAAAAGATAATCTAATGAAGAAGGAAAGTTTAGTGACGGTTAATGGTTGAATGTTAGGGAAAAATATAGATGTAAGGAATCTTTTGATTAGTGTGTAAATTAGAGAGGAACGGTACAGATTAGAGGTGAAAAATTAAGCCAAAAAGTCAAATTCTGTATGGAGATTATGGCAGTTCGAAAAATAGATGAAAGGCTCTGTAGATTAGAGTTTTAATACTATTGCATTTGTAGCGAAAAGGATCATGACTGAAAAATTTTGTGAGAGATTAGTATTATATCGTAATAAAATCGATACTGAATAATTGCAATGATGTTAATCAATACGTTGTTTAAAGTTGAAAGCCTACAGAAAAATATGCTTTTTATAGACTTACTTTCATTTATTTGGTATTTCTTGAAGGACCAATTAAAATTACATGAAAAATTCAATACAAGAATATATTTAAAAAAACTTTTACAATGTGGTACTGATGAACAACAAATGTTAAACAAATTTATAAATATTTTAAAAAAACTCATATTTTAAATGAATACAAGGTCCATTATGAAAGTAATGCGCATGACTTTATTGTGACACGACTATCCATTGCAGCGGGGTAAAATGAGTCAGGAAATGTGATGAGAGGTCTGCCCTTCCAATGCAGCCGGTCGTCAGTTTGCTCCGAGCAGTGTGAGTGGAAAGACGTGCCTCCGCGTGAAGTGTGTTTTTCGACTTTGTAACACGGCGCGATGGAGCGTTCGCTTGAACAGCGATACGCAATCAAGTTTTGTGTGCGGCTTGGAAAGAATGCAACCGAAACATTCCAGATGCTTCAAGAGGCCTTCAAGAACGACTGCATGTCAAGGTCACAGTCCGGCAGATGGCACAAGGCGTTCAAGGAGGGCCGGGAGGAGATCGCCGACGAACCCCGTTGTGGACGCCCAACAACGGCCAGAACCGACGAAAACGTGAATCGTGTGCGTGAAGTTTTGTGTTCCAACCGTCGACTGAGCATCCAATAAATCTCTGACACCCTAAACAAGTCCTCATTTGCGGTACAAAGGATAGTGACCGAGGATCTGCAAATGCACAAGGTCTGCGCGAAGCTTGTGCCGAAAGTGTTGAGGGAATAGCAGAAAGAACAACGAGTTTTTCTCTGTCAAGAATTGCTGGATTTGATTCAAAATGAGCCGGACTTTCTTAACTCTGTCGTAACCGGAGACGAACCCTGGATGTTCGAGTACGTCCCAGAATCGAAAAGGCAGAGCAGCGACTGGCACACAAAATCATCCCCCCGCCCCAAGAAAGCCGAATGAGCAAGTCTCGCATCAAAACGATGCTCATTGTCTTTTTTGACTTCCGAGGAATCGTCCATTTTGAGTTTGTTCCGCAGGGACAAACTGTCAACTCAGCCTTTTACCTGCAGGTGCTCAAGAGATTGAAACGCCGGGTCGCGCGGGTGAGGGCTGACATCAAAGACACGGTCAAGCTCCACCATGACAATGCACCCAGCCACACGGCATTCATCGTTACCAATTTCCTGGCCCGGAGCAACACCCCGGTGGTCACTCAGCCCCCTTACAGACCCGACTTGGCTCCGTGCGACTTTTTTTCTTTCCCCGACTGAAGAGAGAGTTGAAAGGAAAGCATTGGGAGTCCGTGGAAAACATCCAAAAACATGTCACGACGTTCCTAAGAGGCATTCCCGTCTAGGAGTTTCAGGGTGCTTTCCAGGCCTGGCAGACACGTCTCCGCAAGTGTATTGATGCTGGGGGAGAGTATTTCGAAAAATTTTAAGCATTTGTACCGGTAGGATCAAGAAATATATTATTCCCAGCTAATGTGCATTACTTTCATAATGGACCCTGTATGACATTGTTAGTAGTTACTCAATCAGTTTCTTTTACCCTTCTCAACTATGACTTCAAGGATATCAATAATCTTAATAAGGCTTAATTTATTTGGTATGCATCTATTAATTGGTCAGGTTGAGTATGGTTAGGAATGGAATGATTAGGTTACATTAGTGAAACCCGTCATTGTTATTTTGATATAATGAAATAATAATAATAATATTCCCAACCAGGTTAAATGTAACTGTTAAAGGTTGCTAAGAGAAACTTAATATCTGAGATGCAGTCTAATTTTAATGATAGATAAGGTTACCAAACAAACTAGAGCTAGGTTAGGTTATGTTAACTTGAAAATCGTAGGAAAAAGATGAATGGCTAGGTTTGAATAGGTTAGTTAACGATGTTACTAGAGATAAAATACCATGGAAAGATTATTATTTTGGTCTAATCATATTTATATATCTATATTATGTATGTATTTACGCATCATTGGGTAGCTTATTTCAATCCAAATATACTTATTCATGTGTTATAAGGTTTAAGCTAAGTATAAAACGTATTCATTTGGTAAGACGAAATATATGGGTGCCACCTATTGGTTTAGGAAATAACCATATGGATATTTTAGAAAGTCTGAAAATGTGCATGTTTGAATATGTTT
>SEYY01006871.1:7500-10000 GCA_009176605.1 Armadillidium nasatum | reverse complement strand
AGAGACAGAGACAGACAGACAGACAGACAGACAGAATAAATAATAGAATAAATTATTCAATGAATTCCAACGCTCTCAAAGTCTCAATTGATCAAGAATAATTCGTATAATTTAAAGTAAACAAAGAAAAGAAAATTTGCCAATAACATGAAATCATTTATCTTTAGATTATAAGAGCGATTGGTTTACATATATATATATATATATATATATATATATATATATATATATATATATATATATATATATATATATATATATATATATATATATATATATATATATATATATATTTATATATACGTAACTTCCAACTTTTGTGTAGCATCATAACTTCTTTTGAAGACCTTTATTCGTCTCCTTCAGAAATTTCTGAATTAAATTTGAAAATCTCTTGTTTTACCCAAAGTTTTATTCCTCATGGCTTCAACACTGACTGTAACATTGAATATAATTATGATGTGTTTTTCTATAGACTTGTTCTTTTCTTTTTTTCTAGTTTGAAACGTAAATTTAGTTAAGTGCTGATAAGGAGTTCCATCTTAAACCCTTATTTATCGTATTATTGCTTTAAATCCATGATATTGCAGAATTAAAATCTACCAAATAAGTGTGAAGATTTGGAAAAGTTCTTAAATAATAAAATTTTTATCTTAGATCGTCCATCATTCCTTCAGTCAAGAATACATGGATGATTATTTTCTTTTTCATTTTTGTCGAAATATTTGTTTTGTACCTTCTTTGGTGAATCGATTTCAGTGATAGTTTACATATTTAAACTTTCAAATATAGATAAAGTTTGCTTTAAAGATTTGGTTTCGAAACTATACGATTCAAATATCTATATTTCTGTCTATAATGTTCTTCAGATTTATATTCCTGATCATCCTATATTCATTTGTAAAATCCATCAATGTTGTATTTTTTTTCAGAATTTTCTTCTATCTCCTTTTTTTTATAGTATTTTAAAATATTTGTCAGGTCATCACTTACAAACTCTTCCGTCTTCATCTCTACATATCGCTTTATTTATTTTCTTTAAAAACGAGTACTGTCCATCCTTAAATATCTGATTCAAGGATATGTTTTACTGCATCTTACCTAAGTTCCTTCTCATATTTTTTAATCGGTGCAGTGAAATCATGTATATTATATATATATATATATATATATATATATATATATATATATATATATATATATATATATATATATATATATATATATATATATATATATATATATATATATATATATATATATATATATATATATATATATATATATATATATATATATATATATATATATATATATATATATATATATATATATATATATATATATATATATATATATATATATATATATATATATATATATATATGGAATAATGGATAAATTTCTGTCCATCGAATTGCTTTTATTGGTGGGAGTTTTTTCTCTTTGTGAAAGTTTTCAAACGTTTGGAAAAATTTTTCAAAAAAATTTTCGAAAACCGAAAATTTGGAATAAAGAAATGGAACTTAAGGTATGATTTAATTAACGTTTTTATTTAAATAGGATAAGTGTGTGTGTGTGTATCAAAATTGATAGAAAAGAACATCGGTTATAATTATAATGGTGATAACAACGAAAATTATAATGATAATGATAATGACAATGAGCACAGTAATGATAACCATAAAAGCAATGATTAAAATCATCAAAGTAGTGATAATAATAATAATAATAATAATAATAATAATAATAATAATAATAATAATAATAATAATAATAATAAAAATAATAATAATAATAAAGAGTGACTGTATAGTTCCATAAGAATAATAGCAATAATAATTTTGAATATTGAGGGGCAGATTAAGGTATGAGTAAGGTGTTTTCTAAGAAAGATGCCATAGTTGTGTGAAAGGTTGTATCTAGTAGAGAGATGGGACATTTGAAAACTAATTTGTTTTCTATGCTTCCAATGTAAAAATACGAGAAAGATCAGAGGTGAATTGCTAAAATTCCATCTTTCTTGGGTCAATTAACAGCTGTTCCAATGGCAGTCTTTCAAAGTGAAAGAAAGTAATGAAAGGTGGAGTCATCAGTATCGGAGTTGATAGGTGATGAAAGCAATAGAGAGAAGGTCATTAACTAAAAAGTAGAAAAAGAGGGATAATACGAATCTCTGAGTAAAATATACTATTTATAGGTTTAAAGGAAGAACGGGACCCTCTACAATAGCTGCTTTAGAAAAACCTGAATAAAAATCAGTAAGAAATTCACAGAGGAAAGGATTGATTTCGAAAGAGGGAAGTTTGGAAATAATAACCTTGTGCCTGATATATATAGTATATATATATATATATTATATATATATATATATATATATATATATATATATATATATATATATATATATATATATATATATATATATATATATATATATATATATATATATATATATATATATATATATATATATATATATATATATATATATATATAT
>SEYY01006871.1:0-2500 GCA_009176605.1 Armadillidium nasatum | reverse complement strand
TCTTTAATTAAACAATTGGTCTGGAATAAAATCTCTAAAAATTATAGTACATTTTTGTATTAACACTTAAACAGATTCATATTTCAAAGCAATACTAAACCATTTTATTAATTTCTTTACAGTGTTTGAAGATCTTGAATTTGTAACTATAGATGGCAGCACAGACACAGAATTCAATGATTATGGTTTAGCGGAAAATGTGGAAGGGAAAGAACTAAAAATAACTTTCAAAAATAATACTCACAAAACCAATGGATATTCCTGCACTCTCTATTGCCCATAAAATAAAATACTTGGAAACTAAAGTCATAAAGAAAATAATATTTAGTAAATGATATTGAATTCTAATTGATTATACTGCATTCATATATATATATATATATATATATATATATATATATATATATATATATATATATATATATATATATATATATATATATATATATATATATATATATATATATATATATATATATATACTATATATATATATATATATATATATATATATATATATATATATATATATATATATATATATATATATATATATATATATATATATATATATAATATATATATATATATATATATATATATATATATATATATATATATATATATATATATATATATATATATATATATATATATATATATATATATATATATATATATATATATATATATATATATATATATATATATATATATATATATATATATATATAATATATATATATATATATATATATATATATATAATATATATATATATATATATATATATATATATATATATATATATATATATATATATATATATATATATATATATATATATATATATATATATATATATATATATATATTATCATAGAGGTGGACTTTGGATTTAGGGTATTTCAATGCCTGACCCAATAATTAGTGTTCTATGTTTTCATATTTTAGGAATAAATGATAGTATTTGGCACAAAATAATTATAATTGCAAAATAAAAGTAGTATATATATATATATATATATATATATATATATATATATATATATATATATATATATATATATATATATATATATATATATATATATATATATATATATATATATATATATATATATATATATATATATATATATATATATATATATATATATATATATATATATATATATATATATATATATATATATATATATATATATATATATATATATATATATATATATATATATATATATATATATATATATATATATATATATATATATCTTAGAGTTACCATATATTAACACAAATAGCAGCACAGTGTATATCAAGTATCATATATACTCAATGAAATGCATTTCTTCATTTAAACACTTAAACACCAAGACAAAAATGTGATAGCTCAAACTGGTTAAATTTATATATTTAATTAAAATAAAACTTTATCGTTTGTAGTCGTAAAATTGAGGATTGCTTTTTATCGTAAAAAATGGCCAGACATTCAAACGTAAGTGGTTTATTATATAATTTTTTAGCAGAAATATATATTTTATTAATTTAATATTGTAATATTCATTGTTTTGTTTTTAACTAAAGTTTCTACATTGAATGTCATAGTGGTTAACGAATGGTAAAATAATTTGTCTTTTTTTATCAAATTTAAATGATTTTTATTATTAATTATTAGAAGATGGGGAAGGTATTTAAAAAATATTGATTTTAATTAAAAAAAAGTTATTCAACAAAATAGTTTACTCGTTAACCCATGTTAATTCTTACAGAAATGTAAGGGAAATACCACCCCACTGACGCATATATATATATATATATATATATATATATATATATATATATATATATATATATATATATATATATATATATATATATATATATATATATATATATATATATATATATATATATATATATATTAACTGACTGGCAAGGACAGACATGCAAATTAATTGAAAAGTTAATAAACTTATGGACATACAGATGAACAAGTTAATAGTCTAATAGATTAGTTAGTAAAACAGCAGAATAAGTAGAAGGAAATCATTAAAGTACATCAAATATTAAAAACTTTTCTTCCCTTCCTATAAAAGTTGCTTAAGGACAACCATATTCGCAGATGCACATTAAACCAAAGGTAGCCGAAGTTTTAAACTGTATCTGAAGGGTTGTACTATTTATTTTCTTGGCCATTCCGAAATCATTATCAGGAGTATCATCAATAATATACAAGTTACCTTCGTAGACATCTTCCACAGCTGTAAAATGTGAATAAAAGTAAAGTTAGTAATGTTAAAATTGATTTTGATAAATTAATTATATGGGCAAATTTAAGTCGAGTAAAGGAGATTTCAAAGAAAATGCAGAGTTCACAATAATATTAACCATTATTCTGAAACCATATTTGGTAAAAGGTAAAGGTGGAGATTGTTTCTGAGTTTCGATTGTTAAAAAATATCGGAAATCGAAAATATCGGAGAAGCCTATCGTAAAC
>SEYY01006870.1:12500-20998 GCA_009176605.1 Armadillidium nasatum | reverse complement strand
ATATATATATATATATATATATATATATATATATATATATATATATATATATATTACAGCTTGTGTGTGTTTATTTTTTATCTGTCAATGACACCAGTAATAAAAAGTGAAGTGTAACACAGTGAGAAAAACATTTTCCAATAGAAATGACAAATTATTTCATTTCCCACAAAACCTTGACCTTTTTAAGTTATAAATTATTCTCTTAAAATATTATATTAAAGGCAAACTATCAAAGATATGTGGCAATGTCATAAAAAATATTAAAATACTGGGATGTGACGCTAAAAGCGCAATAGTATGCGCAAACGTACACACACAACACACACAAAAAAAACAAACAAACACTCAAATACACGTAGACAAAGTAATGTGTTTGTTAATAAAATTACGTGCGACATTGGTAGTAATTGTTATTAAAACGTAATGGCCGATAAAGACGGGCTTCTAAATTCGATAACTTTGAGCTTGTCCACACATACTCGACTATATACTATATATATATATATATATATATATATATATATATATATATATATATATATATATATATATATATATATATATATATATATATATATATATATATATATATATATATATATATATATATATATATATATATATATATATATATATATATATATATATATATATATATATATATATATATATATATATATATATATATATATATATATATATATATATATATATATATATATATATATATATATATATATATATATATATATATATATATATATATATATTATATATATATATATATATATAATTATATATATATATATATACTATATATATATATATATATATATATATATATATATATATTATATATATTATATATATATATTATATATATATATATATATATATATATATATATATATATATATATATATATATATATTATAGATATTATATATATATATATATATATATATATATATATATATATATATATATATATATATATATATATATATATATATATATATATATATATATATATATATATATATATATATATATATATATATATATATATATATATAATATATATATATATATATATATATATATATATATATATATATATATATATATATATATATATATATATATATATATATATATATATATATATATATATATATATATATATATATATATATATATATATATATATATATATATATATATATATATATATATATATTATATATATGGTAATATATTGTTATTGGTATGTCGAGTAGGTATGTATATATGTATGCATGTGTAAGGGTCGTCGACCGAATCTACCTAGAAATGCATATTAAACTATTAGGCTTTTTCATTACAGAAAAACGTTTAAAAGGCGGAAAGAAAAAATAAAGTTTGCGTGTTTTACCTTATCACAAAATGTGTTTTTTAAAGCTCGGTTTTTCTTAAACAAAAAAAAAATTGTAACGATCACACTCACGTGCTCGCAAATACACATACACGGAATAGAATCGCTGTGAATTAATTCCATTAAAAAAAAAAAAAAAAAAAAAAAAAAGTGTTTTTTTTTTTTCTTTTTTTTTATGTTTAATTTAAAGCATTATTAGTAAACGATGTTTGTGAAACAATTTGCAATAAAAAGTATTTACCTTTGTAATTATAATAATAATAATAATAATAATAATAATAATAATAATAATAATAATAATAATAATAATAATAATAATAATAATAAAAATTATTACATATTATTCATACACTGCAAAAATTGTCCTAACGAATCGTTAGAACAAGTGGCAAAAATGTCACAGTAAAATTTTCAATTGAGAAAAGGCATGTTAATCATGAAAAAGTCGCTACGCCGATTTATTTTCTAATAAGAAATTATCTGAAAAAATTTGTTGTGACATTTTTGACACTTGTCCCAACGATTCGTTAGGACAATTTTTTCAGTGTAGTAGTAGCAATTACATTAGTAATAATTAGTGATGGGACGATTAATAGTCATCGTCATCGTTTTCTGCCGATTATTTTGCTGACTAATTAACTTATATTTTCTTATAAATACCTCTACTTCCTTCTTCTATTGAAAATGAAAAGTTGTTTATTTGTGTGAACCAAATATACCCTCCAAGACGAAATCGAAGGACCTCAGAAACTGAAGAAAAGTTTTTTTTTCTGCATCACGTTTAAGAGCTCTAAATTTAAAGTACAAGAATTTTGCATGTCTGTTCATGTTCTCACATTTTTAAATCAATTTTCAGTAAGTTTTACAGAGTGTCCCAATCACTCTCGGCCCCAGATATGCACTTATAGATATCGAAAGTATTGAGTATAAGTTAATAAAGTTTAAGAATGAATATCTTCAATGATTTGGTAAATCATTTTTATGACGAGAAACTCCGTAGTGGTTATTTTCAGTAGAATGACGTCACTTGCAAAACGTTCAACTTAAGCATGTACGAAATTGAATCCTCCTTTGAAGATCGTATCACTTCCAAGGGATTTTGGCCACCAAGGTAGCCTGATATTAACCAGCAGGATTTCTTCCTATGGGGCCTGCTGAAAGGGAAAGAGTATCGCAACAAGACTCTCATGCAACTGAAAGACAACATTTGCAGACAATTGACGCTGGCTCCCGATGTGTTGACGACAACCTTCGGTAACATGGAATAAAATGTATAGTTCATGCCTTGAAGTTAATGGCGATCACTTCTAACACTTAATTTTTTTTTTTTTATATATCACCTCTGGTGGGCAAAGGCCAGAGGCCTACTACAATTCCACCAGAGTTAGGGGGAAAAAAGGAAGAATGGTCAAATTAAAGGCCGACTTGACCTGATACACGACGTTTGAAGGTGTGTAAGTCATAGGAAGTTGGAAAAATAGAAGAAGGGAGTGTGTCCCAGACTTTACCAGTAGAGTATATGTAGGACAGAGCATAACGGTTAAGTCTGGGGTCAGAGAGTTGGACAGAGAAAGGATGAGACTGTGTAGAAAGTCGAGTCGCACGAGCCCTTCTCAGTGGAGGAGGTATGCGACGAGAGAGTTCAGAAGAGCAGTGTCCATTGTAATAGCGATAGTATAGAGAGAGTGATGCAACAATTCGACGGGCAGAAAGAGATTGAAGAGAGTTAGTAAGAGCAGGAGAGTTGATGAGACGAAATGACCTAGACTCCACCTTCTCTAGGAGAGCTGTATGTGTGGAACCACCCCAGATGTGCGAAGCATACTCCATACAGGGGCGAACAACACCCCTATACAGAGCAAGCAACTGGGGTGGAGTGAAGAAATACTGAAGACGCCTCGGAACACCTAACCTCTTAGAAGCTTGTTTAGAAAGAGAGGTAATGTGATCTTTCCAAGAAAGATCACGAGAAAAGGAAACACCGAGAATATTCAGAACAGATGAAAGTCTGAGTTGAGTGTTTTCGAAGAAGATATCATAGTTGTGTGGAAGATTGTGTCGAGTGGAGAGATGGAGGAATTGAGTTTTGGTGTCATTGAAAACAACCATGTTCTCTCTGCCCCAATTAGAAATACGAGATAGGATCAGAGGTCAGCTGTTCTAAGGCAACCCTCCTTGCATCTAGTAACTGTTGTTGAGAGGGGCGCCTTTCAAATTGAAAAGAGTAATGAAGGGTGGAGTCATCTGCATAGGAAAGGAAAGAAGATGAAGTAACAGAGAGAAGGTCATTAATGAAAAGTAGAAAAAGGGTTGGGGATGGACAGATCCTTGAGGAACACCACTATTAATAGATTTAAAGGAAGAACGGTGGCCGTCTACAACTGCTGCTATAGAACGACCGGAAAGGAATCAGAGAGAAGGATAGATTCCGAAAGAGGGAAGTTTGGAAATCAAAGCTTTGCGCCAGACTCTATCGAAAGCTTTCGATATGTCTAGCGCAACAGCAAAAGATTCACCAAAATGCCGAAGAGCGGAGGACCAAGAGTCAGAGAAAAGGGTAAAGAGATCACCAGTAGAGCGTTTCTTACGAAAGCAATACTGGAGATCAGAGATAAGATTAGAAGAATTGAGATGTTTCCAAATCTTCCTGTTAAGAATAGATTCGAAAACTTTAGAAAGAACGGAGGTTAAGGAAATGGGACGGTAATTAGAGGGTTGAGAGGGGTCCCCCCTTCTTCGGCACAGGCTGAATGAGCGCACGTTTCCAGCAAGAAGGGAAGGTTGAAGTAGAAAGACATAGACGAAAAAGTTTACCAAGGCAGGGTGCAAGCTCGGAAGCACAAGTTTTGAGAACCACAGGAGGGATACCGTCAGGACCGTACGCCATCTTAGTGTAAAGCTCAGAGAGAGCAGAAGTGACGTCTTTAGAAGAAATTATAATTTTAGGGATAAATGAGTTGGAGGGGGTTGAAGGAGAAGGAACAGCTCCGGAATCGTCTAAGGTTGAGTTGGAAGCAAAAGTTTGAGCGAAGAGTTCAGCTTTAGAGGAAGGCAAAACGGCAGTTGTACCGTCAGAAGATACTTGAGGAATGAAAGAGGAAGAAGCAAAGTTAGAGTTGACATTTTTTGCAAAATGCCAGAAAGGGCGTGAGGAAGTAGAACCAGAAAGATTGTTGCATTTTAAGCGGAGAAAGGAGTTTTTAGTATTACGGAGAATAGATTTTGCACGATTCCGGGATGAAATATAAGTTGCATGAGTTTCAGGAGTTTGAAGACGACGGTAATTCCTTAAGGCAGCATCCCTGTGGCAAATAGCACGAGAACAAACAGAGTTAAACCAAGGTTTGTTAGGTTTAGTAGAAGGGAAAGAAAATGGAATGTACGCCTCCATGCCAGAGAGAATCACCTCGGTTATGCGCTCTGCACACTCAAAGCGACCCCTCCCACGGAAACAGTAATCATTCCATGGAAAATCAGAGAAGTACAACGGCAAGTCCGACCAGTTAGTGGCACCGAAATGCCAGAAACGTCTCCTCGCCGAAGGCGGGGGCCGTTCTTGCGGAAGATTTGAAGAGACAAGACAAGATACAGAGATAAGAAGGTGATCGGATGAACCCAGAGGAGGAAATAGTTTAACAGTGTAAGGAGAAGGATAAGAAAAGATCAAGTATGTTGGGTTCATCCCCAAGACGATGATCAGGGATACGGGTAGGGAGATGCACCAACTGCTCAAGGTTGTTCTGTATAGAAAATTGGAAGGCGAGTTTACCAGCTGGATCGTGAGAACTAGATGAAAGCCATTGGCGGTGGTGAACATTGAAATCACCTAATATGATGATTTCGGAGAAAGGAGAAGAAGAAAGAATGTGTTCTATTTTGGAGTTAAGATAGTCGAAGAATTTTGGATAGTCTGTAGAATTAGGAGATAAGTAGACAGAGCATATAAATTTAGTTGTAGAGTTGCAAGAAAGTTTAAGCCATAGAGTAGAGAATTCAGGAGACTCCAAATTAGAGACACGAGAACAGACAACATCGTTGCGCACATAAGCGCAACATCCGCCTTTGGCTGAAAATTGAGGATAGAGACAGTAGGAGGAAACAGAGTAAGGCTTGCTGTCAGAGCACTCAGACACCTGAGTTTCGGTTAAGAATAAGATATGAGGTCTAGAAGAGGAGAGGTGGTGTTCGACAAAGTGGAAATTAGTAAAGAGACCACGAATGTTGCAGAAGTTAATGAAAAAGGAAGATCGTGCATCAGGGCAAGTCGGCGTAGAGGTCTTGGTGGCACCAACCCCATCACCGGAGACCACCAACTCCCAAGTAGTGAGGGAGGAAGGAGTGGATCTCCGAGGCAGTTATATGTTTCGCCATTTTTTTCTATTTTAAAGGTAATGTAAGAGTAAGCGCTTGTAAATTTGTAGGAACATGAGAAGGGAGTTGGGGGAAGAAGTGGGAGCATAGACACTCCCATGTGGGACGAGGGTACACTAGAGACCCTCTGAGTAGGTGAAACGCGAAAAGGAACGAACCAAAGGGCAACGGAGTGAAACGGGATGGTCTAGCCCACCCTATCACTCTGCGGTTAAGCCCAATGGGGGGTACTTTTATCGCTTCGGACGGCGCTACGTCCTCCCCCTATATCACTTGTTGTGATATCAGCACAACTTTCACACATCAAGGGTTTGTTCGTGGCAAATTTTGTTAATTTATGACCACTACTTTCAACTGTATAAGTGCATAATCTAGACCGAAAGCTAGTGGAACACCCTGTATTATACTACATATTAAAATTAAATGTATTTACTAATTTGAATGAAGAATAAAGAAAAGAGAAGTTAATTCTTCGTTATTTTAAAATTATTAAATTTATAAAAATGACGAAAATTTTTAAAATATTCTTTTTTCAGTTTCATCGTCATCGTGCAAGCCAAGGCTCAACTTAGAAGAACTTGTAAACATTTTATTTTGTATGGAAGCCGCACCAGTGGCTTCTACTAAGCACAACTATTTGACACCATTTTATTTGTTTTGCTTTTTAAAACAAGAATGTTGAAATTTGAAAGGTGTAATGTGTGGTGTATGTAAAGGAACAGAGTCGGTGTGCTTAAAACAACACACCCTTAAGCACTCTTAGATTTAAGGTTGGAAGTTCTTATGAATAATTTATAATTAATGAGTATCGATTGATTTAGTTCTTTACTTAAATTCATTCACCTGCTTATTGAATGAACATAAAATTGATGTTTAAAAAAATACATGTCTATTATCTAAGAATTTAAAAATTTACTTTAATATCCATTCAAAATTTCTTTTTTTAGTTAATTCTGATAAAATATTAATAGATTTCATGTCACCCTTAATCTGTTATCTTTTCGCCATATTGTTATAAAATTGTAATCTAAAACCACGATTATTAATCGGATAAAAAATCATATGCAATCGAATAGTGAACCCATAAGCAACTAAAAAATTTTGATTGATTATTATAATAATAATTTTAATAAAGATACATTGCTAACAAAAAAAAGCTAACCCATAAAATATTTTTTTTTAATTAATGGCACTTTTGTGAAGGAAAAAAAACCGAAGCCTACATTAAACCCCATCATAGTTTGAAGAAAATAAATTCATCCAAACTTAAAGACTGAAATGTCCCAATACACACTGCTTGAAAATGTTTAATTCAAATGACATGTGAGAAAATGGAAAAAAGGAAGTGTGTCCACACTTAATTGATAAAGTACGTAAAAGATAGAAATATAGCGGTTACATATGGAGTCAGAGCTAGACAAAAAAAATGAGACTGTTGAGAGATGAGTTATGCAAGCTCTCCTCAGGAGATACATTGCAAAAATTTTCCTATCTGATCGTTGGGATAAATGGCAAAAAATGTCACAGTAAAATTTTCAATAGAGAAAAGACATGCTAAGCATAAGAAAGTCGCTTCATCGATTTATTTTCTAATAAGAAAATAACAAAAAATTTGTCGTGACATTTTTGCTACTTGTCCCAACGGTTCGTTAGGACAATTTTTGCAGGTAAGAATACAATTAAAAGATTCCGAAGAAGAGCGATGATATAAACATAGTCATGCACCATTTCTGTTTAAAAAAAAACTGTTCGACGACAAAGTAAATGGCAGAGTTGATGGATCAAAAAGGTTTTCATGATGCGCTAATTAAAAAAACTCCACTAAATACTCCATATTCCAAGTATAGAACAAACTGGGAGAAATTAAAGAGGTTTTAAAAGTAATCACAGAACACGTTTCTATAAAATTTTGATTAATAACAAAGATGAAAAAAGAAAATACTAAGTATTGGATAATAGAAGAAAAGTTTTTGAATTGCGATATTTTGAAAATGTTGAATGTTTTGTAGAATGTTAGGCTAAGTAAACAGAAAAATACCTAATTTTTTTGGAGGGTGAGGGTGAGGGGGAGAGAGATGATGAGATTTAAAACAACCATATTTTATCGGCTTCCATTAAAAGTACAAGAAAAATCTGATATAAAAACAAAAGAATGATGAAACATTCAACATCAGAATAAGAAAAGACATCAGTGGAACAGTCAGAAGAAACGATAAAAGAATGAAAAAAAGTCTGAATTGAGTTTTAAAAAAAGTGACAAAATAAAAGGAAGGTGACCCAGAAAGATATTTAGAACTACATTTTCTACGGAGAAAAGTTTTTTTTTTTTTAAAAAAAAAAAATATATTTTGTATATTTATTGGATATATATATATATATATATATATATATATATATATATATATATATATATATATATATATATATATATATATATATATATATATATATATATATATATATATATATATATATATATATATATATATATATATAGGTGGGAATAAGCGCAAAAGCGCAAATTGCGCTTTTGCGTTTGCGTGAAATTTCGAAAATGTGCGCCTTTGCATTTTCGCTTAACTTTTTTAAGAGCACAAAAGCGCAAATTTGCGCTTTATCTAAATATCTTCTTGAAGAACATGATGCCATTTGCCTACTTAAACATCGCCGTTGCATTTCCCACACATTAAACATCTTGGCTGCTAGGGAT
>SEYY01006869.1:0-25000 GCA_009176605.1 Armadillidium nasatum | reverse complement strand
TTATATAGTTTGGCAAGATGCATCTTTTTTACTTAGATAATTTTTTTGTATACTCTAAAGAAAATTAAAAAAAAAAAAAAAAAAATTTCCCAAAATTTTTTTGTTTTTAAATTTGGTTCAAGAAAAAATCCAAAACTAATAAAAAATACAAAGAAGTTATCTAAGTAAGAAATATGCATCTCCCCCGACTACATAAGCTCTGAAAATTTCACTCACTTCGCTTGAATAGAAAAAAAATTACCGCAATTTTTCATTTTTAAAATTAAAAAAAAATGGGTTTGGAAATTTGACAACGCTGAGCACAAAACTTAAAATATCAAAATTCCGTGTCTAAAACTTTTAGATAATAGTCCAATCTTTGTATATTTCAAGTTCTTAAGTTATGAATTTTATATGCTTTGTTCTTCAAAATTTGGTTTTAATACTAATTGAGAGCTATTTTTGTCTCATTTCAGATCCAGACTATTCGACGTTTGAGATAAGTCCTGTGGGTGCAGTGTTTATTACTATTATTGCAAGACGTATCATGGCATGTGCAACAAGGCATAAAGACAGGCATGCAATATTCGGTTATCCACAACCACTTGTCGAAAATCAGCTACCACTGGCTGAGGATGTTTTTAGAGCCTACAAGTTCCATCAAGTAGTCAACAAAGATGCCAGTGTTACTCATCTAGCAAAGTTAGTGGCAACAGAAGTTAAAGGCATATACAATAAAGCAGGCATTCCAACAATAGAATTTGAAAGTGTTATAGTGAAAGTGAAGAGACTAATAGTGAATGTCAATGATTTGATGAAATATTCAAGAAATAAACAATCTTCTCAAAAATATCAAGATAAAATAAAATCATTTTCTTGTCTCTTCGACATTAGCGCGTGCAAGTGTGTTCATAATGGTATAGTTGAACGTAATCAATGTCAATGTCCCAATGAAAAGAAAATCCCTGTATTGGAATGGCAATTTTGGCTTGATCAAAACACTTCAAGACGCATGATAATAGGAAATGTGGACAAGGAAAGAACAGAGAAAAACATGAAACTTCAGGAAAGGAAAAGGAAACGGTTGACATTTGAAAGTAAGATGAGACACAAAGATACGCAAAAATGTGTAAGTTCAGTTGAATTATCAGGCAGTGAGAGTGATGTGCTAGAAGAATCATTTTCCTTAGAATCAGAAGAAATGGAAGAATGTCACCCTCAAAATAGAAACCAGTATCCTGAGTTGTGTAAAGCATTAGAGAGGACAAATGTGAGCAATAGAGATGCATGTCTCATAGTTAATGCTGCCCTCAAGGACCTCGGACTTGTGTCACCAAAAAACGTTGTTGATCCAAGTAAGTTACAACGCCAAAGAAAATACTGGAGAGACAAACAGTCAGAGAAGCATTTGCTGCAACACAGAGGTATGGTCTGCATTGGTTTCGATGGAAAAATAGATGAAACACTTGTCGATACTGGAGGTGTGCGTAGAAAAGTTAGAGAAGAACATTACGTGCTAGTGTCATTTCCAGATGCATGTTACATCGATCACGTTAGTCCTAACTCAGGAAGATCTCCAGATGTATTTAATGAAATTCTGGGTATTATTGAACGAACAAGATCTACAGAGACTTTAAGAGCAGTGATTTGCGATGGAACTCCTGTGAATACGGGTAACAAGAATGGAATAATCACACTGTTGGAGTTACATCTTAAAAGACCACTTCAATGGCTCATATGCATGTTGCATTTTAATGAACTGCCACTCAGGAAGTTATTTAGTGTTGTTGATGGGAAGACAACTGGCCCATCATCACATGAAGGACCTATAACCAAACTGCTCTCATTTGATCCTCAGACCAAACCCATCATTAATTTTCAACCAATTCCAGGCTCTGTAGTTGATGTTCCTGAAACAGTTACGAAAGATCTAAGTTCTGACCAGCTGTATTTACTAAAAATCTGTTTATTAATTCAGCAAGGGGTACAAAATGCAGATCATAATAATATGCGGTATTTGAAAACTGCACAGCCGGGTGCCTTAAGCCATGCAAGGTGGCTAACTAAAGCTAACAGACTGCTTCGATTGTACGTTTCAACAGAATCCGCATCTGATGATCTGAGGCGTTTGGTACGATTCGTACTGAACTTCTATGCCCCCATATGGTTCTATATCCGCTCCCATCCCTTCTGTCAAGATGGTGCAAAGAATTTTCACTTTATGGTATCACAATATCAAAAACTTTCTCCTGAGGATCAGAACATCATTTCTCCAGTGCTCCTAAACAACTCCTATTTTTGTCATCCAGAAAACTTGTTGCTAGCTGGTGTTGCAGATGAACGGGAAACAATAAGAAGATTTTCATGTCAACAAATTCTTCAAGCAAGAAAGAAAATATCCTCCACCAATGTGCAAGTTCGCTGCTTTGATAAAAGGCAGCTAAACGTCAATCTCAACGCCACTTCCTACATGGAAATGATAGACTGGGGGAGTACTCCTATCACCCCCCCACCTCTTCTTGATGATATTAGTGATGATATTTTGGTTAGTAATCAACAAATTCTCCTACCAAAGTATCCGTGTCATTCGGTCGATGTTGAAAGAAATGTCAAAGATGTTTCCGCTGTTTCTAGTAGGGTCATTTGGTCATACTTCTCGACATGGTGCAATACTACAAACCAAACATTCTCTAATCGAAATACCTTCAGTACAGAAAAAATCTGATTTTCTATGAGATTTTGTACTATGCAGGTTGTTTAGCATGTAAGAATGTAAGGATATTTAAGCTATACTGTATATCTGGCTATATATATATTTTTGTTTTTAAATAAGAAGATTCAAGGTAAAGTTGGGGTATGAAAACAAATCTTGAAGAACTTACTTTTAACACATTTCAGTTTGTATCTGAAGTGAGCACCAAAATAAAGTTGTTTCAAATCTGCACTACAACTTTTGTATCTTTTCAACCCAGCTTAATATATATATATATATATATATATATATATATATATATATATATATATATATATATATATATATATATATATATATATAATATATATATATATATATATATATATATATATATATATATATATATATATATATATATATATATATATATATATATATATATATATATATATATATATATATATATATATATATATA
The DNA here is from genome assembly GCA_009176605.1 of Armadillidium nasatum. NCBI lineage: Eukaryota > Metazoa > Arthropoda > Malacostraca > Isopoda > Armadillidiidae > Armadillidium > Armadillidium nasatum. Next base: position 21,849 of record SEYY01006869.1, on the reverse strand, counting down.
TATATATATATATATATATATATATATATATATATATAAATATTAAAAATGTAGCTGATAGACCTAGGTTATAGCTCTCAACTATGAAATTATTGTAAAGTAATAAGAGGATTAAGAAGACAAGCACTGAAGATTTGAGGGAATTTTAGCTGCCACCTCTGTGGCTACCTCTGATGGGTCATTATAAATTTAGGAAACGAAATGGTTAATAAAAGTAAGTATAGATGTATAATCAGCGTTTTTCTTTAGTTTTCTATGTGGCACTTATTGTATCTATTGCACAAACATACTTTGTTAAACAAGAAAGTAAACGAATGAGAGAGGATTTTTATTCAGACATTAAATTGATTCACCATGACAATAGCATTTTTGCCATCTCTGCTTTCATCACCTTTAAATAAAAGAATCTTGCCAGAGGATTGGAGATGAAGAAGAAGGCGAGGGCGTTGCGCGTTTTGAGTCTGACTTTTACATCCTCTTCTGACTGCTTTTTCCTAATTCTCTGTTCTACTTCGTGATCTATAACCTCTTTATCTTTAAATAATATCACTTGTCCAGACTTAATAAGAGTAAACTTAACTTTTAAAGAGCTTCTTATTCGCCTGATCAAAGTGGTAAAACTAGTGTCAGCGCTTCCCCTCCTCTCTCATCTATATTTTTATGTGTACGTCATTTTCTCCCTGTCGCCTTACTTTCTTTGTCCCTTCTCACTTTCGAGAACAGACTTCAAGGAACCACGTGACAGAAAATCTTGGAAATTTTCAAAAAGTTTCAAAATTTGAGTGGCTATATCTTGAAAAGAACAAATAGCGTTTAATAAAGTATTCAGAGAAAGTTGTAGTTTTGTACATCCTCTAAACAACTGTCAAAATGAAAAAAAAGTTGTAGATGTAACTTTTTTATTTTAATTTACTTATCCAAAAAAAGTTACTTATCAAAAACAAATTTTAGTTGTACAGAAGAGAGCATATAACTTTTTTCTAAAGAAGATATCAAAAATCGTATCCTAGCGTTTGTAGCTAATAGAATTATGAATATGAAGTTCAATTTTCAGGTCATTTCAGCCAGTCGGTTTTCCCCGCTATTAACTTTTTCAAGGATAAATTTTCCAAAAAAGTTCAAAGCATTATATCATAAATCGACTTTTTCAGCTTATTGAAATGAAAATACCTGCAGATTTTATTAAAATAGGTCGAAATATTTTTTAAAAAATTTAAATTTTATCTTCCCCTTACGAATAAAATTGAGAAAGTGCGAAACTGTAAACAGTTGCTGTATGGTACTCGTACTTTTGTGAATATCGATATTTTCTGTGATGTTGTTATCTTCCTATATCTCTTCAAGGCATAGGCACGTTCATTGTAGTCGGCCTAATAATATAATTTTATAACAGGATTTTTAGTAGTTTAAAGATTTTAAAATTTATTGAATTTGATTTTCACTTCCCATTTAAATAATTTTTCTTCAATACACATTACATTTCCAGTTTATACTTGAATAACAACTAAATACCAGGTAAGAGACGTAAGCTGCATATTAACCAATTATAATAATATTAATAATTAGTAATAATAATAATAATAATAATAATAATAATAATAATAATAATAATAATAATAATAATAATAATAATAATAATAATGATAATAAAAATAATAATAATTTTTAATTATTTGGTATAATACTCTTTATATTAAACATGATTTATTTTAAAAAAAAACGGGTTCCTAGATCAAATTTCCTCATTGTTTAGAATTTTTTTACTCATAATGAACATTTTAATGCTAAAAAAAAGCATAAGCATTGAATGGAAATAACAAATAAAAAAGTAAATTAGCAACACAAATACAATTTTTTGTAGTTAATTGAGCTTCGAATATGTTTCGAATTTGGGTTAAGTAGTATATTCAACTGTCTTTAATCTCTTAATGAAGATTAGCTGCAAGAATCTGTTTCAAATCCTATTAGATTTTTTATAGATCGATGCATTAAAAACCGAAACTTACTTTGTGCTTGTCAATGTGTAAATGCCTGAGATTCGGATCATACAATAGTCGAGACGGATCAATATCGATTGGAGATTGTCTTCTTCCCTTATTGCAAAGATTCCAATCAGGATTTATAAGACCCCAAAAATCTGGACCTAGAAAATATATATATATATATATATATATATATATATATATATATATATATATATATATATATATATATATATATATATATATATATATATATATATATTTATATGTCTCCTCCGGTGGGCAAAGGCCAGAGGCCTACCAAATTCCACCAGAGTTGGGAAAGATCTATTATCATGGTCAATGGTGGCCGACGTGTCCAGACACACGGCGTTTGAAAGTATGCAAGTCAAAGGAAGTTGGGAAAACAGATGAAGGGAGTGTGTTCCAGACTTTACCAGTAGAGTATACATGTAAGATTGAGCATAGCGGTTAAGTCTGGGGTCGGAGAGTTGGACAGAGAAAGGATGAGAATGTGTAGAAAGGCGTGTCGCACGAGCTCTTCTCAATGGAGGAGGTATGCAACGAGAGAGTTCAGAAGAGCAGTGTCCATTGTAATAGCGATAGTAAAGAGAGAGTGACGCAACAATTCGACGGGCAGAAAGAGATTGAAGAGAGTTAGTAAGAGCAGGAGAGTTGATGAGACGAAATGCCCTTGACTCCACCTTCTCTAAGAGAGCTGTATGTGTGGAACCACCCCAGATGTGCGAAGCATACTCCATACAGGGGCGAACAACACCCCTATACAGAGCAAGCAACTGGGGTGGCGTGAAGTAATTCTGAAGGCGCCTCAGAACACCCAACCTCTTAGAAGCTTGTTTAGAAAGAGAAGTAATGTGATCTTTCCAAGAAAGATCACGAGAAAAAGAAACACCAAGAATATTAAGGACAGATGAAGGCATGAGTTGTGTGTTTTCGAAGAAGATATCATAGTTGTGTGGAAGATTGTGTCGAGTGGAGAGATGGAGGAATTGAGTTTTTGAGGCATTGAAAACAACCATGTTTTCTCTGCCCCAATTTGAAATACGAGAAAGATCAGATGTTAGTTGCTCCAAGGCTACCCTTCTCGAGTCTATCAACTGCTGTTGGGTGGGACGTTTTTCAAAATGGAAAGAATAATGAAGGGTGGAGTCATCAGCATAGGAGTGGATAGGAGATGAAGTAATAGAGAGAAGGTCATTAATGAAAAGTAGAAAAAGTGTTGGGTGATAGGACAGAACCTTGAGGAACACCATTGTTAATAGATTTAAAGGATGAACGGTGGCCGTCTACAACAGCTGCTATAGAACGACCGGAAAGGAAATTAGAGAGAAGATCACAGAGAGAAGGATAGATACCGAAAGAGGGAAGTTTAGAAATCAAAGCTTTGTGCCAGACTCTATCGAAGGCTTTCGATATGTCCAGCGCGACAGCAAAAGATTCACCGAAATGCCGAAGAGCGGAGGACCAAGATTCAGAGAGAAGGGAAAGAAGATCACCAGTAGAGCGTTCTTTACGAAAGCCATACTGGCGATCTGAGATAAGATTAGAAGAATTGAGATGTTTCCAAATCTTCCTGTTAAGGATAGATTCGAAAACTTTAGAGAGAACGGAGGTTAAAGAAATTAGGACGGTAGTTAGAGGGTTGAGAGGGGTCCCCTTCTTCGGCACAGGTTGAATGAGCGCACGTTTCCAGCAAGAAGGGAAGGTTGAAGTAGAAAGACAAAGACGAAATAGTTTACCGAGGCAGGGTGCAAGCTCGGAAGCACAAGTTTTGAGAACCACAGGAGGAATACCATCGGACCGTACGCCTTCTTAGTATTAAGCTCAGAGAGAGCAGAAATGACATCTTTAGAAGAAATTCTAATTTTAGGCATAAATGAGTTAGAGGGGGTTGAAGGAGGAGGAATAGCTCCGGAATCGTCTAAGGTTGAATTAGAGGCAAAAGTTTGAGCAAAGAGTTCAGCTTTAGAAGAAGGTAAAACAGCAGTTGTGCCGTCGGAAGATATCAAAGGAGGGAAAGAGGAAGAAGCAAAGTTAGAGTTGACATTTTTTGCAAAATGCCAGAAAGAACGTGAAGAAGAGGAACCAGAAAGATTATTGCATTTTCTACGGAGAAAGGAGTTTTTAGTGTTACGAAGGATAGATTTTGCACGATTCCGGATGAAATATAAGTAGCGTGAGTTTCTGGAGTTTGAAGACGACGGTAATCCCTGAAGGCAGCATCCCTGCGGCGGATAGCACGAGAACAAGCAGAGTTAAACCAAGGTTTGTTAGGTTTAGTAGAAGGGAAAGAATATGGAATGTACGCCTCCATGCCTGAGAGAATCACCTCGGTAATGCGTTCTGCACACTCCGAGGACCCCTCCCACGGAAGCAATAATCATTCCACGGGAAATCAAAAGAGTACGACCGCAAGTCCGACCAGCTTGCGGCACCGAAGTGCCACAAGCGTTTCCTTTCCGTAGAAGGGGGTCTTTTCTGCGGAAGACTTGAAGAGATAGAAGAGGATACAGAGATAAGAAGATGATCGGAGGAACCCAGAGGAGGAAAGAGTTTAACAGTATAAGGAGAAGGATTAGAAGTTAGGAAAAGGTCTAGAATGTTGGGTTCATCTCCAAGACGATCAAGGATACGAGTAGGGAGCTGCACCAACTGCTCAAGGTCATTTTGGATAGCGAAAAGGAAGGCACGTTCACCAGCTGTATCATGAGAACTAGAAGAAAGCCATTGGCGGTGGTGAACATTGAAATCACCTAATATGATGATTTCAGAGAAAGGAGAAGAAGAGAGAATGTTCTCTATTTTGGAGTTTAAATAGTCGAAGAATTTAGCATAGTCAGTAGAATTAGGAGATAAATAAACTGAACAAATGAATTTAGTCGTAGAGTGGCAAGAGAGCCTAAGCCATAAGGTGGAAAATTCGGAAGACTCCAAATTAGAGACACGAGAACAAACGACCGCCTTTGGCTGAAAATTGAGGATAGAGACAGTAGGAGGAAACAGAATAGGGTTTGCTATCAGAACGCTCAAACATCTGAGTTTCGGTCAAGAATAAGAGGTGAGGTCTAGAAGAAGAGAGGTGATGTTCAACAAAGTGGAAATTAGAGTGCAGACCGCGAATGTTGCAGAAATTAATGAAAAAAATAGACCGTGCATCATTACAAGCCGGCGGCCGAGTCCTGGTGGCACCAACCCCATCACCGGAGGCCACCAACTCCCAAGTGGTGATGGGGGAAGGGGTGGATGAGGGGCTATTTTTGGAAGCCGCCCCCCGGTGCTTCTCCGAGGCTACCGAAGTTGACGCCATTATTAATTTTATTTTATTTTTTTAAGATGTGTTAGAAATGTTTTATGTATGTAAAGGAGAGCCACTCCGTGTAGATAGAAGGTGAGCGCGAAAGGGAGCGAGCCATTGGGCACCGGGATGAGATAGGAGTACCTTTAACACCCCGTATACCCAACAGGGGGTAATCTCATCGCTTCGGGAGCGCTACTTCCCTCCCCCGTAAATATATATATATATATATATATATATATATATATATATATATATATATATATATATATATATATATATATTATTTTATTTTAAGTTTTTTGTCTCCTCTAGTGGGCAAACGCCGGAGGCCTACCTAATTCCACCCGAGTTAGGGAAAATTCAGAATCTTTTCGCTAATGGCCAACGTGACACGATACACGGCGTTAAAGTGTGCATTCAAAGAAAGTTGGAAAAACAGATAAAGAGAATGTGTTCCAGACTTTACCAATATAAAACATGTATGATTGAGCATATCGCTTAAATCTGGGGTCGGAGAGTTGGACAGAGAAATGATCAGATTTTGTAGATAGTCGTCGCACGAACCCTCTCAATGGAGGAGGTATATGACGTTAGAGTTCAGAAGAGCAATGTCCGTTGTAATAGCGATAGTATAAAGAAAGTGATGCAACAATTGGACAGGAAGAAAGAGACTTGAGAGAGTTAGTAAGAGCAGGATAAATGATGAGACGAAAAGCCCTAGACTCAATCTTTTCGAGAATAGCTGTATGTGTGGAACCACCCCATGATGAGAGAGGCGTACTCCATACAGAAGCGAACAATACCCCTATACAGAGCAAGCAACTGGGGTTTCGTAAAAAAACCGCGTAGGCGCCTCAGAACACCCAACCTCTTAGAAGCTTGTTTAGAGAGAGAAATAATGTGATCTTTCCAAGAAAGATCACGAGAAAAGAAACACCGAGTATATTGAGTACAAATGAAGGTTTGAGATGAGTGTTTTTTCGAAGAAGATATCATAGCTGTGTGGAAGATTGTGTCGAGTAGAAAGATGAAGGAATTGAGTTTTCGAGGCATTGAAAACGACCATGTTTCACTGCTCCAATTTGAAATACGAGAAAAATCAGAGGTCAGTTGCTCCAAGGCCATCCTCCTTGAATCTATCAACTGCTGTTGGGAGGGACGTCTTTCAAATTGAAAGGAGTAATGAAGAGTATAGTGATCTTTATAGGAGTGTAAAGAAGACGAAGTAATAGAGAAAAGGTCATTGATGAAAATTAGAAAAAGAGTTAGAGATAGGACAGATCTTTGAGGAACACCACTATTTATAGATTTACAGGAAGAACTGTGGCCGTCTACAACAGCTGCTATAGAACGATCGGAAAGGGAGTTAGAGAGAAGGAAATCAGAGGGAATGTCACAGAGAGAATATAGATTTCGAAAGACTCTATCGAAAGCTTTCGATATTTATAGCGCCACAACGAAAGATTCACCGAAACCCCGAAGAGCGGAAGACCATGAATCAGAAAGTAGGGAAAGAAGATCACCAGTAGAAAGGTTCTTTACGAAAGCCATACTGGCGATCAGAGATACGATTAGAAGAATTAAGGTGTTTCCAAATTTTCCTGTTAAGGATAGATTCGAAAACTTTAGAAAGAACTGAGGCTTAAGAAATTGGACGATAGTTAGAGGGTTGAGGTAGGTCCCTCTTCTTCGGCACAGGTTGAATGAGCGCACGTTTCCAGCAAGAAGGGAAGGTCGAAGTAGAAAGGCAAAGACGAAATAGTTTACCAAGGCAAGGTGCAAGCTCGGAAGCACAAGTTTTGAGAACCGCAGGAGGAATACCATCAGGACCATACGCCTTCTCAGTTTTAAGCTCACAGAGACCAAAAATGACATCTTTAGAAGAAATTACAATGTTAGGCATAAGTGAGTTGGAGGGGGTTAAAGGAGGAGGAATAGCTCCGGAATCGTCTAAGGTAGAGTTTGAGGCAAAGTATGAGCGAATAGGAACATTAAAAGCTTTATTAGAAGGTAAAATGTCCGTTGTGCGGTCAGAAGAAACTAGAGGAGGGAAAGAGGAAGAAACAAAGTTAGAGTTGACATTTTTTGCAAAATGCCAGAAAGGTCGAGAATAAGAGGAACCAGAAAGATTATTGCTTTTTTTCGGAGAAGAGAGTTTTGTATAATTCCGGGATGAAATATAAATTGAAATAGTTTCAGGAGTTTGAAGAATACAGTAATCTCTGAAGGCAGCATCTCTACGGCGGATGGCGCGAGAACAAGTAGAGTTAAACTAAGGTTTGTTAGGTTTAGTAGAGGGGAAAGAATATATATTGTACGCCTCCATGCCATAGAGAATCACCTCTGTTATACGATCAGCACACTCCGAGGGACACCTCCCACGAAAGCAGTAATCATTCCATGGGAAATCAGAGAAGTACAACTGCAAGTCAGACCAGGGCCCTATTGCATAATAAATTACAAGTTAGTAATATTAGTAAAATTATTGTAACTTGTAAAATTTGGTGCATAATCGGAAATTACAAGTCTAGATTTTACAAATTGTCAAACTGAAAATATTAGTACCAAATTAGTACCATTTTGCTGCATAATTGAAAATCGCTAATCCTCAAATTACTAGTTGTAAAATTGAAAATATTAGTAAATTTTAACTTGTAATACAAGCTTCTGTTGCATAATACGCTTGGATTTTACAAATTTGTAAGATTTTTCTTCTTTTACTAGTAAAGTTTTTACAAGAGTTTCCTTTAAAATAATTTCAACTTACAAACATTATCATTTATAGAAAATTGTTATATTCTATGAAAATACTAAGTAAATTTCAATTTCAATGATATATATATAATATATATATATATATATATATATATATATATATATATATATATATATATATATATATATATATATATATATATATATATATATATATATATATATATATATATATATATATATATATATATATATATATATATATATATATATATATATATATATATATATATATATATATATATATATATATATATATATATATATATATATATATATATATATATATATATATATAGTTTGAAAATAGGGAAAGAGGAACAATTACTTTAGTAATTTATATATATGGAAATTATATTTTCTCAATTTTAGAATTGTAAAAAAAAATTATATATATAATTATATATATATATATATATATATATATATATATATATATATATATATATATATATATATATATATATATATATATATAATATATATTATATATATATATATATATATATATATATATATATATATATATATAATATATATATATATATATATATATATATATATATATATATATATATATATATATATATATATATATATATATATATATATATATATATATATATATATATATATATATATATATATATATATATATAAGTAGAATATATATCACTTTCGGCTGGTGCCAGATTTCGAAAAATCTGGCAACCTAAGCCAAAACGGGATTTTGATTTGCAATGCAAATCACTCCGCTCAAATTAACCTCACGCTCTTTCCTGACACCACTTTGGGGGGTTCAACCCATTGAAATTGGCCTCAAGTCTGGGGAAGGGGCCCCCCGCGGGGTCCCATGAACCCCCCAAAAATGGTATCAGGAAGTTGCCTGAGTTTGCAAAATCGCTGCGTTCACCTCACTCTCTTTCCTGACCATTTTCTTTGCGGTTCAGTTCGGCTGAAGTTGACTTGAATCCGGGGGTCCGGACAAAAAAAATGTCAGGAAGGTCCCTGAGAATGAAGGATTGCACGCAAATGCAGAAAAGACCGGGGACAGGTTGCCAGATTTTCGAAATCTGGCACCTATATATATATATATATATATATATATATATATATATATATATATATATATATATATATATATATATATATATTATATATATATATATATATATATATATATATATATATATATATATATATATATATATATATATATATATATATATATATATATATATATATATATATATATATATATATATATATATATATATATATATATATATATATATATATATATATATATATATATATATATATATATATATATATATATATATATATATATATATATATATATATATATATATATATATATATATATATGTATATATATATTCCTTTAAAAAATGAAAATGCTTTCTAATATACTTATAATAAGGGGTTTGTTTGATTGGAGTTTGATTTTATATCAATAAATAAGTTAAAATGATTTAGTTGGCTTTAACATCTTGTGTCAGCATATATTTTTATTTATGGTTTTTTGATAAACAATGCTTCAAAAATTTAGGTTAGTAGGTTATGCACACTAATTGAGGAAGTCTCAAAGCATTTTGAGGGGAAAAGAATTTATTAATCCTTGTTTTGATATTAATAAAACATTGAATTTTTGCCAAATTACTTGATATGCGCAATTCCTTTTTCGTTTTCTTCATTTGCTGCTGGGACACATTAGCATGTGGAACAAGTCAGTCAACACCAAAGGAAATTACTGCGAACATAAAACCAGTGTATAACAACTATGACATTGAATCGAAGAAGATTATTTGATAAAAAAAAAAATCATCAATCACATCATAGAAAAAAATGTTGGTAACCTTAGCTTGAAACTAACTTTTTAGGAAAAGCACATGATAATGATCCTCCTTCTATCCTTTAAGTATAGCTCCAATGATGTATGTCTCCAATCCTTTATCGAAGGCTTAATTTTTTGAAGAGCCTTTGCATTGTTTCCACTTCCTCTACCACATCAAGAAGCCAAACCTCTTAATATCACTCTTCAGTTCTGTTAGTGAGTACCTATGATGTCTACTGGCAAACCCAAATAGTACTTTCTATAGCAGTCTTATTCCAATCGTCATGTTCATGGTATATAGATCAACCTAATCTTTCTTCCACTAAATTAAAATAAGTTTTTTTATTTTTTATATTAGAAAGCTATCATAACTGATAATTTTCTAGGCCTAAAATATAGGGAGAGATTGAGCAAATATAGCCATGTATTGGGAGTTTGAAATTGAAACACAATAGAGATCTATATATAGAAACTTCCTCTAGCTGCAAGTCTTGAACTATGAAGTGAATTAATACACAGTTTATTGTATAGAAAAGCACAACCAACTCATTATTACTCGTAGAGCCATCTGTAATATACACTATTTAGTATTGCTTAAGCATTTGGTCCAATTTATTCGTGAACAAAGCTATCTGAAATTTTAGGAAGACATTCTTAATGTTCAAATTAATAACTAACGCAAAATTTGGAGGAACAACTATTAGAATCGTTGAAGTCTTTGCCAAATCAATCTTTTCTATTTATTTATTCAAAATACCAAAACATAAAAGCTCACAAAAAAATAAAATAAAAATAAACATAGGATGAAAAAATTAACATAAAATTTCCCAATTATGAGTCGATACACAAATAGTTCAATCAATCTTTTGTAAGTTATAGTTTCACAGTTTTTTTTTTTAAAGTTGTGTGTGTCTAGGTCAATCTGTTACCTATCAATCTCAAGTACTTAAGCCTACTAAAGTTTTTTGAAAATAAAGCTTAAAACTTCTGCTTTTAAGGGACAGATGACACTTCTTAGTTTAAAAAAATAAATAAATTAAAAAAATTCACCCAATAATTTCTAAATCTGCAAAATTAAAATAAGTTTAGTAGAAAACAAAAAAAATTATTTTTAACTTTTAACAAAAAACACTTACAATTTTTAATTTTTTTTAACCAATGATAATAACGAATAATATGCCAAAATAAAAATCTCCTTCCCAATCGTATTCAAATTTGAAATAAGAACGAAAAGTGTTCTTCATTTTCAATTTCTCCATATGAACTCAAGTGAATAACTTTTTCATGGGAAAAAAAATTTCTGAAATCTAACATTGGAATTCCAAAAAACAAATTTACAAATGAAAATTATAATTCAGGATTTTTCTTAGTTACAATTTTTATAGCAACTTTTCATAGTAATATAATAATATATAATATATATATATATATATATATATATATATATATATATATATATATATATATATATATATATATATATATATATATATATATATATATATATATATATATATATATATATTATATTTTTTTTTTTTTTTTTTTTTTTTTTTGTTTTTTTTTTTTGTTTTTTTTTTTTTTTGACTTCAAAGCAGTTTCTATGGCGATTCAGTGAATGAAACCTTTCTGCTTAAGTTTTTGTATGAAAATTTAATTCATTGTGATTGTTTTTTTTTCTCTGTAAACATTAAAACTCTTGATGCTAATAAAAAATTAAATTTTCAGATATAATCCATCAAAGTTGGGAAATAATAATACTAAGTAACGTGTAATCACAAACCAAAGAACATACCACAAAAGAGTCACTAATACCTGCCAGTTACAAGGTGTTTAGGGCATTTTAAAATGATTATAAAATTAAAATTTTTAAGTCTTTTTAATGTAACTAAATTTTAAATTTTTTTTGAAAAAAAATTTATTCAGGCAAGAAATAATGTTTTCCTACTGAAACCTAAAAAAAATAACTTACCTACAAAGTAAATAAATAAAAATTTAAAAGCACAGTCAGCCAGTTCATGAAATAAGTGAAAAAATACAGTCGATAAAGTTATTCAAGTAATTATGACTGATAAACTACAATACAAAATAAAATTCTCTCAGTTCTTTAACAATTTAGGAACTCCTCTGAACAAAAAATAGCAAACCTAGAAACTATATATAATTATAAAATTAGTCAAATTTTGTCTGATTGAAGCCCTGGCTACCATGAGGTTCGCTATCAATTATTAAAGTAGTCTCTTCAAAAACCAAGTCCTTTGTAAAGATTTCGTGAGTTTTGCAACATCAACTATCTTTTTAATTTCAAAATTTCTAAACTTTTCACATAGTTTTCCATTTCCAGAATGCTCACTGTGAGTTCCAACTTTTTCCTATACAATGACGAATTATCAAAATCTGTCTTTTTCTGAAATTAAAAAAAATTTTTCCAAATTAGCTACCTATGATATATAAAAAAAATAAAACATGTACATGCTTCAATGTTATGTTTGTGGTCTGAAATAAAAAACTCTATATACTGTATAAATACAATACATATTTATTTAAATTAAAAAATAAAAAAGTTATGAAATAAGTATATACATAACTCTAATAATGAAATTAATTTTGCATATCCTATCCCAAATATATATATATATATATATATATATATATATATATATATATATATATATATATATATATATATATATATATATATATATATATATATATATATATATATATATATATATATATATATATATATATATATATATATATATATATATATATATATATATATATATATATATTATTTTATCTTTTTTTATATATATTAACCGATCTGGGCCCCGGCTAATAATCAGAGAAAACCGGGGTTTACCGGCTGGAGTTAATTGTAAATTATACTAATAAATCAAACAAAATAAAAGAAAATTTAAATTTAAATTCCATTATTCCTTCATCACATATTGGGTGGGGCATTTTGAATGTAACATAGAAGAGAGAAAAAGAGACTTCCCCATCCCCCCCACCACAAAGCAACTGGGCAGTGGATATTCTAGTCTAGAAGACTACTCCAGGGTTGGTTTCAAGGGTAAATGGAAGTTTCAGATCGAACCATTGCTTAAATGTGTAAAATTTGAAGTTCGTTACAGAAAAGGAAAACGGTGGTACTATCAATTGCTGGCAAATCGGTAAGGCCATATAAAATGTGTTTTTATAAAGAGATCATGCATAAAGTGAGACAGTGCAGGGCCGGCCCCAGGGTAGGGCGCTTCGGGCGGCCGCCCGGAGCGCAATTATCTAGGGGCGCCAAAATCATGGAAAATGAAAATAAACTGTTAAAAAAAATTAAGTTACAGGCTTTTATAAAATGCACTAAAAAGTAAAGAATATTTGAAGTTCAAGTTAATATCAACGAACATTTTTTGGGTTTTCTACCCATTGAGAGATCAACAGCTAAGGAATTGTCGGAGGTTTTACTAGAAGAGCTAGAGAAAAATAGGCTTAAAGTAGAAAACATTCGCGGTCAAGGGTATGACAATGGTTCCAATATGAGAGGAGAAAAATCGGGAGTACAAACAAGAATCAGAAATATAAACCCCAGAGCATTTTATGTTCCATGCAGCAGCCATTCGCTAAATTTGGTTGTAAACGATATGGCAAAATCCTCGTTTGAGGCAGCCAGCTTCTTCAATATTGTTCAAAAGTTATATACATTTTTTTCTTCCTCTTCTTTTCGTTGGGCAATATTACTGAAATATATTGATACTTACACCCTAAAACCATTGAGTGATACGCGATGGGAAAGTCGAGTCGACTCATTAAAAGCTCTGCGGTTTCAAATTGGTCCAATTCACGATGCTTTGTACAGCATATATGAAGATTCAGAAATCGATAATATGATCAGAGTCGAGGCTAGCGGATTATTAAATAATTTGAAGCAGTTCAAATTTATATGCTCTGTTGTGATCTGGTACAAAATTTTGAGTCATATTAACCCCATCAGCAAACTTTTGCAAACTGTAAATTTTAATATGTCACAAGCTATTGATATGCTTAGCAACTGCAAACTCTTCTTTGAAAACCTGAGATCAGATGAAGCTTTTGAAAGCATCATTTTAGAAGCAACCGAGCTTGCTTCGGAGATTGACGTGGAAGCTAATTTTGAAACCACCACACCACGTCATCGTGTCAGAAGCAAAACAAGAACGTTTTTGTATGAGGGCCCGGATAAACCCGTTCAAGACCTCAAACAAAAATATAAAATAGATTTTTTTTTTTCACACTATAGATCAAGCAATAAATGCCTTGGAAACCAGATATAATTTGCTAAATACTCACAGTAATTATTTCAGCTTTTTGTATAATATTTTTGGTCTAAAAGACATGCCCAGAAATGAGCTACTGGCTCATTGCAAAGATTTGGAAGTAGTTTTAAATGATGGAAATTCAAGCGATCTTAAAGCCCTGGAACTAGCCGATGAAATAAGCATTGTTTCGTCATTATTAACAAAAAAAGAAACCCCTGTTGAAGTTCTCAAGTTTATCGCTACACTTAAATTCGCACCAAACCTCAGCATAGCATTAAGAATCCTACTTACATTGCCAGTCACTGTGGCTTCAGGGGAAAGAAGCTTTTCAAAACTAAAAATAATAAAAAATTATCTCAGAACGATGCAAACGCACAATCGTCTCAATGGATTGGCAATGATAGCTATAGAACACCAAACTAGTGACAAATTAGACTTGAAATCACTGGTTCGTGAGTTTGCCGAAAGAAAAGTTAGAAAAAGGGCATTTTAATTACTTTGGTTAGTTAGAATTTATTTATAACATGGGATATTAGTTTAGTTAGCATTACTACATTTTAATTTCTGTTATTTTGCCTTAAGTGCTAAATTGCTTATCTTGTTATCTGATGATTGAGTTTTTAATAAAACTTTCTTTTTTTCAATGTTTTCTTGACTTTCTGAATGGTCGCAAGAGATTTACTTTAAAAAAACGGGGGGGCGCAAAATTAAGATTTTGCCCGGAGCGCCAAAATGTCTAGGGCCGGCCCTGGACAGTGTTTCATATTTAAAGAGATGCAAAACAAATTGTGGGAACTGGTCACAGAAACTATAATGGGCGAGGGAACTATGGGCAAGTGGTGTCCTTGTAGGTTGGTATGAGCATTTAGTTTTATGGAAAAGGCATGCAAGGATTGCACGGTACTGCAAAAATCTGAGTACATGATATAGGATTGGACACTATCTAACAACAAAATTCTATACAGAGCCATTAAAATTGTCAACATTTCATTATGTAAAAATGGTAACAGATCTGATTCCGTTTGTGAAGATTTGAATGCAGTCACCAAGATCAATATTTTGAAATTCGAAGGAGCCCTTCAGTTCATCTGTAAGGCTTTTCTTTAAGGGAGGTCGAGGAGTTACAATTAGAGGTCATGGGTGCGTAATTTATATTGATAGAATAATTGAAAGAATTAACTTTACTAGAGTATCAGTCGAAACAAACTTATTTGAGAATTTCATTGGAAATCCCTAGAGAAATTTCGGAGGTTTTTGTGGTGTAAGTTGATTTGCTTGGCGGCGTTTCATATTCCGCAGGTTGACACCTTGATGCATTTGGGATAAATTCACATTCTGATGGTAAATTTCGGGAGGCAACTGAAGTCCCCTTGAAATTTTCAAGAAACTTAAAACACAAATTGGAAATGTTTTTAAATAGTAAAAGCATAAAATATAAGATTAGAGTAGCATATAACATGTGATACAGTAGCAAAAGATACAGCACATATGTATGAAAAATATAGAATATTCTCTTCAAAAATGAATTACTTTTTCACATATAATTGAAAGTATTAAATAATTTTTATATTTTTCTCCTCTCTTCATTGTGTTAAGCAGAGTAAAATTTTTATACTATCATGAAAAAGGAAACAATTAGTGTGGATTTGATAAAATTCTTCTTCACTGAAGTTTTCCTCAGGATGTAACTGTCAGTAGTTAACTTGTTCCTTATAAAAATATGTTGGAGAGGTATTGAATGATTATAAATGTAATTTTTAAAAAAAAAATTTTATTATTATTTTATTGATGGTTGTGCTAAAGAAAAAAAATTAATGTTTGATTAAATTTGGGAGTCTGACAAAGAAATTGTGCAACTCTTGCGAACCTTTGTTTGGATATCTAGCCAAACTACTAAATCTGAGTTTATATATATATATATATATATATATATATATATATATATATATATATATATATATATATATATATATATATATATATATATATATTATATATATATATAACATCAAATGGTGGAAAACTAATCAAAATTTTAAAAATTTCAACTTCTCAAAATTGGGAAAATAGGCTGGTATAACTATTTTTGAAAAATACGAACCTTCCTGAATATTTTTATATGAAATTCAATATTGAAATTGATATATAAATATTTGGGGTATCATTATTTTTATGGTAAAAAAAAAAGTTTTTGGTGATTTTTTATACAAAATGTCAATTAAACTTACTTTTTTTTTTTATCAATAAAGCACTACAATGATTGATACATCATCATCAAAGTGAATTTTAAGAAAATTTATGTCTACATTTTAGCTAAAAAAATTTATATAAATTTTTTTTCATAAAGTGCAAAAAGATTTTCTTTTTTTTTTTTTTAATAGTAAATGGAATATCTGAATTTCTTTATTTACTTACTACATTAAAAGTAGTTTGTATGCACTGAAAGAGCTAGGTTAGTCCTATTTACTGGCTATTTACGTACATTTACCTCAAGTCCAGAGGTTAGGTTAAGTCGAGCTTGTTTGTTGGATTTCATAAACCAGTTTGATTCTACCTAACTGGAACTTGAAGGGTAAATGTATATATATGGCCAGTGAATAGGCCTAACCTGTTAAACACTATCTATTTTAGTACATACATTAAAAAAAAAAGGAAATTGCTATGATGCTAATGTACCGCTGATATATATATATATATATATATATATATTATATATATATATATATATATATATATATATATATATATATATATATATACAATTATTTAAGTGCTAATTTGGTTCGCACTGAGATATTTATTTAAATATTCTTTCTCCCTAATAATCACTTTTTATAAAACACAGATGTTAAAAACAGCTTTATTAGTAACATAATATTTCTTTTAATTATTACTAATTTGCAATCCGCCATCTATGGAATTCCATGCAACTCATGTAAAGAAATATATATAGGAGAAACCACAGACATCAAGAGACGTAGATACCAACACTCATATGACCTTCGCACATATAATCAGCTTTCACCATTAATTTCCCATCTGCAAAAAGAAGGACATATGATTAATATAGACAACTTCGAAACACTAAAATATATCAACAATCATAACTTCCGAAAATTTTACGAATCCTTCGCAATTAAAAACAGTATAAACTTTAATCGAGACACTGGAAACTACAAATTAGATAGTATCACGAACAACTACTTGAAGCATTCCTCTTCGTGTGACAGCATTAAGCGGACTTTGGAGAAATGGGCAGGAAGTAATGAATCAAACAACCAACCAGCTCAGGATTCATAATTGAGGAATAAAGTCACAACAACAATTCTTTTCTTGACACACCCTGAAAGAGGTGGAGCGAAAATGCTCCACGAAAGCTAGGATTTGTCATACTTAAAAGAAATATTATGTTACTAATAAAGCTGTTTTTAACATCTGTGTTTTAAAAAAAGTGATTATTAGGGAGAATGAATATATATATATATATATATATATATATATATATATATATATATATATATATATATATATATATATATATATATATATATATATATATATATATATATATATATATATATATATATATATATATATATATATATATATATATATATATATATATATATATATATATATATATATATATATATATATATATATATATATATATATATATATATATATATATATATATATATATATATATATATATATATATATATATATATATATATATATATATATATATATATATATATATATATATATATATATATATATATATATATATATATATATATATATATATATATATATATATATATATATATATATATATATATATATATATATATATATCATTCTTAGTATTGTGAGACTAAAGACTAAAGATATTTTTCATTTTTTTACATAATCACAAAAAATTTTTATATAAAAATAAATTTGATGCATTGCAAAATATTTAGTAAAAATATATTCAACAGCTTAACAATTTGTATGCATAAATAAATTTGAAAATGTTGCATTCAATTTATTTGAAACAAAAGAACACCTTTACTATCCTAATTTTGTATCTTTTATTTATTTGTTTTATATAAAAAAAATAAATAAAGTTGTTTACCGCAATTCAAATAATACAACTCATTTGATTTCATAGCATTTTCTTTCTGTAGTATTAATATTTCTGAAAAAAATGTACTACTATATCTATGAAATATCTTAAAATTTACTCCTACAATAATGCAGCAATCTAGTAAAAAGACGGGTAAATTAAAATACGTCTTAGAATGAAAACAATATGTTGTTGAAATTATCGTAGTATTAAGTCTTTCTTTATAAAAATTTTTAAGGGTTTTTGATTTTTTTAATGTCAAAAGTTTTCCACACTTCAATTTAGTTTAGCTAATTTATTTGATATTATATCATTTCTAATTTGCTAAAAAAAAAGTGCTTGGTAAGGCTTATACTATAGTAAGGCTAAATAATTACCTTAAAATTTATACAGTAATTCTTACAGACAATAGTGGATTTTTACGTATGAGGTTGCTGAGACTAACAACTTACCTACACATTGCGAGTTTGACTAGAACTATGCTTAGCGACACTACGAGTTCAGCTGGAACTACGTGTAAGGACAATACAAGTTTGTTATATAAGTATAAGTATAGAAATTGCAAACGAATTTAAAACTATTTCGAAGGAAAAAAAAAAAAAAAAAAAGTTAAGTAACTTTTTTTAATTTTTTCAGTCGAAAGTTTTTTATATATATACTTTACGAACATTAGTTTTTCAGTAGGTTAGGCCTTTTTGTTTGCCATTAGGTATAGTTAAAGAAGTAGTTTTTTTATTAGGTTAGGTCTATTTGCTCTCTGTTAAGTGTAATTTTACCATTTAGGTTCTGGATAGGTTATTGAGCTGGGTTGTTTGAAATAACAAACTAGTTTGACTTAACCTAACTTAGATTTAAAGGGTAAAACTATGCCTAACAGCAAGCAAATAGAACTAACCTAATAAAAAACCACCATTCATTAAATACGCCTAACAAAAAGTACTAACCTAAAAAAAAAAAACATTCATCAAGTATATATATGTATATATATATATATATATATATATATATATATATATATATATATATATATATATATATATATATATATATATATATATATATATATATATATATATATATATATATATATATGGCTTAGGTATAGAATGTTTCTGAGTTTCGATATTTTTTAATCGATATTTTGAAATTTCGATTTTCATCGGTATCTCATTGCAACGTTTTCGTATAGGCTAGGCCTGTATTTTACGGCAACTTCGGTAGTTCAGGTTATGATAAGTCGAACTAGGTACGCTAGAAAACTAAATAATAATAATTATAAAAATAATTAGAATAATATTTGAATAGGCATATCAATGTTTCGATATATCGATATTTTCGAATATCGATATTTTCAAAACATCGAAACTCAGAAGCATTTTATACCTTTACCAGATATATATATATATATATATATATATATATATATATATATATATATATATATATATATATATATATATATATATATATATATATATATATATATATATATATATATATATATATATATATATATATATATATATATATATATATATATATATATATATATATATATATATATATATATATATATATATATATATATATATATATTTAGAATTATCGTTTGTTGGCTCTGGTTTTAGTGAAATATGACTTTAAAGAATTCACCTTTGAAAACGTCGTTACAAAACGAAAATTTAAAATGTGCGTAAAAAGTGCGTATTGAATTTTCGATTGATTGACTTTTTTGCTATGGTGAAGTGAGTCGTTGTGTTAAAATTTGCTCCTCGGTTAAAAATATTTCGTTTTCGTTAAAACTATTTCGTACCATCATCGTTCAATTTTTTCTTATAAATTCTTTAAAAGTGTTAAATTCAAAACTGTGTAAAATTCGAGATTTTCGTATTAAAGAAATTTAAAGCTTTTGAAAGAAAGCGTTTTTGTAACTTGACTTGACTTAAACTATTATCGGTGAGAGCTAGTTTTAAGCGTATTTCGTATTCAACATGTGTTCGTTAAGTTATTCACCCGGGTGGAATTTCGGAGTTGTGTGAATAACGGATAAGCGCAGTAACTGGACTTTTACCTTTAATAGAACTAAAAACTACTTAGCTCGAGTTCTGGAGAAGGAAATTACAAATTTCAACTTTGGACTGAAGGGATCAAAATTTCTTCAAGAAAACAACTTCAAAATTGTGTCATCTTAACCAGGTATGTTTTCTTTTTAAGTTTAATTTTTCTGAAACTCTGAGCTGACATTCGAATAACTTTAAATATTACACTTTAATATTTAAAAGTTAAAAAGTAAAGTTCGAGCTAAAGTATAAATTCGTACTTGCTATATTGGAAATTGCAAAGCTAATTCTCCATAGCTTTCAGGTCGTTCAAACATCTACAATTCCAATAATATATATAATATATATATATATATATATATATATATATATATATATATATATATATATATATATATATATATATATATATATATATATATATATATATAGACAAATATTAAGGTCTGCTAACTTCTCGCAGACCGAATACATCTTAAACATCAATGTTTAAAGTTTGCTATAGGGGAATCGAACCCGGGCCCTATAACACAAAAGCATAGCGTTTTACCACTACGCTGCTGGCGGTTCAAAAGAGAAATCCAAAGAGGAGGCTTATGAATTCACAAGAGCAACCTCCAAGGATTTTTCCCTACCGCGCTTGAGCGAGTGGCAAATGACCCGGGCTCGGCCCCCTTTCCTCTCGCAAACTAAATATACAGACAAATATTAAGGTCTGCTAACTTCTCGCAGACCGAATACATCTTAAGCATCTTATCCGTTATTCACACAACTCCGAAATTTACCCGGGCAAATAACTTAACGAACGCGTGTTGAATACGAAATACGCTTAAAACTAGCTCTCACCGATAATAGTTTAAGTCAAGTCAAGTTACAAAAACGAATTCTTCTAAAAGCTTTAAATTTCTTTAAGACGAGTATTACGAATAGCAAGAAATTTATCACTTTAAGAATTTGACGAAAAATGTGCGATGATAAAAAAGCTTTACGAAATAGTTTAGACGACAACGAAATATTGTAACGACTCAAGCAATTTTAACACAACACTTCACATAAAAATCAAAAGGGCGATTGAACGAAATTTTTAATACGCACTTTTCAAAAATGGATTAAGTGACGACGTATTTCAAAGGTGAATTCTTTAAAGTCATTCTAAAATCCTCCCGGGGGGGATGACTCCTCGGAAGTACAAGGGAGGCATAATGAACACAATATTGCATTCATATACTTACAACTAAACTTACAACTTTGTCCGAAAATCGCATAAACCCACCCCTTTTTTCGATATTCCCACCCCAATCTAATCTGATTCCGATTCCTCTTCCGAAGACGATTTCTGTAAGTGCATCCCTCTAGCTCTAGCCGCGGCATCGCGTACAGGACGACGAGGTTTTGGACATGAAGGATTCGGCACAGATGTAGGAACAGTCGGATCAGAGAGAG
>SEYY01006868.1:12500-21580 GCA_009176605.1 Armadillidium nasatum | reverse complement strand
AATTATCATCTCCCATTTCTCGCAACACCTCAATAACATCAACTCGATCTTTTTCCAACTAATAAAATTCTCAAATCAATTACTTTACGTTAGAATAGGAATGGGGGCAAAATAATTCTTCAACGAAAACAAACTTAAAAATGATTTTATCTCCACTAAAGGGAAAATGGAATGTTTTTATTATTCATTTTGGAGAGTAGGAATCGTTTAATAACAACCAATAGGGGTTTATAAGTTAATTTTATGGGACAACTAAAGAATTGACTGAATTTAACATTGAAATGATAATCTGATTATCTAGTTTTACTTTGTTTTCATCATTATAGAGACTTCATAAGACCAAAATATAACCTAGCTTTTTGTTCTGTCCAATACCTCTATAACCGATACCGATGCCGATAACTACTTTGTCGTAGTGATATGTCTACAACCGATACTGATCCCGATAAACTACTTTGTCATAATGATATGTCTATAACAGATACTGATACTGATACCATCTATTACCGATAACGATACCGATAACTACCTAGTCGTATTGATAGGAGTCGAAATAGCAGCTGAAATAGTAGTAGAAATAGTAGTAGAGATAGCAGCAGAAAAATTAACAGGGTTAGTTTTCCACTCCTTCCACTCCAAAGGTTTGGACATTACATTAGGATACTCCTGTGCTTTCCCTTGTGATCTGGTGAACGTTCGTTTACCAACTGGTTCTATTACCACTCTAGGTGTTATTGTTTGTGTAACTTTTCCAGTTTCTAGATTATAAGTTTGAGATATTCTTCTTTTCAGTAATACTTCTCCCTCTATGGAATAAGTTGGAGTTAATTCATCCAAATCGGGAATTGAAGAAATGTCTGTAAGTTGATAATTGTCAGCCAAAAATTGTAATAAAGTATTCGGAGACTGAGTGTGATCAGTAACGGTACAATCATCAGTAGGTTCACAAGATGAATCTTGTTTGTCCTGTATGATTCTTTCTTGATATGTACTTTCCGATAGTGGCGATACATTTATTAAAGCTGAATCATCCCATTCCAATTCCAATGCTTCAGCTCCCGAACCATCTCCAAAAACTTGATCTATTAGAGAGTCTTTCGAATTGTGGAGTGATGTCCATTGAAGTGTAGGTTCCTTGAATCCGCTAAACTCAAAAGAATTGTCTTGAGGTACTTCAAATCCACTGAAGGAAAACTCAGTCACTTCAGGAGTTTTACTATTGTAGACTGGATAATCAAAGAGAATATCTTGATTAGTTGGCTCCTCTAGATTAACATTGGGTTCGATAATAGAGCACAAGGTTTGTTGAAATTCAGGGGAATAAGCTGATGGTACAAAGAGAATCCTTTGTTCTAGAAAATATATGTGAATGAGAAAAAGAAGGTGAAAAACCTACAGACAGAAAAAACTAAACTAATAGGTGAAATATTTGACAAATCTATACTACTGTCATTGTTTGTGACTGTCGGCACGTTTACATTCTCTACGACTCCAATTTCCACCGAGTTATCTCGCCGTTGTTCTGATGATACCCTATTCTGTATATTCTGCAATCGCTCTAATTCACTCACTAATTTATCTAAAATATTTGTCTGTCTTGATGTTCCATCATTATCTACAGGAAATCCCTCAAAATCATCTTCATCAATTGAAGATTCATTATAATCTCCATAATCATCTTCGCTAACGACATTTGAATCTTCGTCAGAAAAGTCAGATCCTTCTAAAACGAGTTGTTGGTCTAATTCCTCTAACATTGTATCATCATCTTCTTCGTCATCTGTTTGGAAAACCCGTTCCCGAAATAGTGGGTTCCTCTGCAAATACTTTGGAATGTCCACCCATTTACGTAAGTGTGAGTGATGGATCTTTTCTTCCTTAGCACTATTATTACCGACTCTTTTAATTAGGTAAGTTACTCTATTTTTATTGACTGCATTGACGATGAATGGTCCTTCCCAATTATTTTTAAATTTATTAGTTACATGATGACCTTTACTTATAACCTTTTTGGCTACCCACTGGCCTTTTTTATATGGTTGAAAATTCGGGGTACCCTCATTCCAATATTGAGGGAAAGCATGTTTAATTTCAGTATGAGCGTTTCTCAATAAGAAATCTGATGGAGATGCCTGTAAAGTACTATGTCTGGTATGATTATAGATGATTACAGAGGAAGGTAGCTCCTCATCCCAATCTGTAGCATGTTCTAATACTAAGCACTTGAGTGACTGAATTAAACTGCGGTTAAACCTTTCACACATCCCATTACTAGCAGGATGTAAAGGTGAGGTCCTTATATGTTTGATGTTGAATTCAGCTAAAACATTTTGAAATGGGTCAGCCACAAATTCCATTCCGTTATCTGTTAACATTCTGGTGGGAATTTTTGGCAAGAAAGGCAAGATTTTATTGCGTAGCACGTTTGCTATAGTGATACTTTGCTTATCTGGGACGGCTACTACGTTAGCCCATTTAGAAAAATGGTCAATCAGTACAACCAGCATATTTATTTCCAGCCATGGTTGTTGGAAATTGTAATAGGTCCATTGCTACTAAGTCAAATGGACTACTAGCTGTGATTTTTAAAGTTGGTACCATTACATTACTGGAATGTGTTTTAAGTTGTTGACAGGTAGGACAGCATCTAACAATGTCAGACACAACCTGATTTACTCGTGGGTGCCATAAATATTTATAGACGAGTTCTAACAATTTGTTCCTGCCTATATGAGCACAATTCCAATGTAATCTAATAACTACGGACAGTAATAGATTAAAAGAGATTACAAACTGTGTTTTACCATTTGGGTGTACATAATATAAGATATCATTGTCTAAGTTCAGTCCATTAATATGGGGTTTAAAAATTTTCAAATTCTTAGGCCACCGATTGGCTTGAATTTTCAAAGACACATGTCTTATCAATGATTTAATGATGGGATCATCATTTTGATCTCTCATAATGTCAAGTTCATTGATATTATTATGAGATAGATCAACATTATTCATATAATGCAGAAATTCTGATAAATATTGATAATTACCTCATTCATTTGCGGCTTTGAAATCACTGGATATGGTTTCAGATAATTATAGTGGATCCCTCCAAGACATTTCAATACACAAACTTGGTCCGTGTATTGGTGTCCATAAATTATAGGCCTTTCATAGTTGTAATATACTTTGACAGTGGTCTGAAATATATTACAGAAAGCCTCTATAACCTCTGGAATCGGGATTTGTCCACTATTTCGCATGGATCGGATTTTTTTTCGGATATTTTTTTCTTTTAGGTTATAACGGTCTAATTTCTTTAAAAGTTCATCCACCACCATCTCTCTGAGGTCCATTGTGGATTGTCCAAATTCCCAAAAAGAAATAAGGAAAAACACATGAATAGAGCATTTCCTCCTCCTGGTACCTCTACTAGTTCAAACCCTGGAGGTATGAATTCTGCGGATTTCGGATTTTCGGATAATTCACCTTTTTCAAGGTCAGGTATAGGAGATCTAGACAAGGCATCAGCGACAAGATTTTTCTTACCCTCTATGTGTCTAAGATCAAAATCGAATTCGTTTCAGTTCCTTCCCAAGTACGGGCCAATCTTCCATCAACCATGCTCATGTTTTGTAGATATATAAGAGGTAAATGGTCAGTATATAGTACAAATCTAACTCCCCTAAGGAATGGTTTTAATGACTTACACGCCCACCGTAAAGCGGTAAGCTCCTTGTCTATAGTACTATAATTCTGCTGAGCTTTAGTGAATGTTGTAGATATGAATGCTATAGGACGATACACAGCCATCTTGTTTTTGAGATAGACAGGCCCCAGCACCTATAAGTGATGCATCGACATTCAATTCCAATGGAGAAGCGTTGGGGCTATAATCAGGAAAACCCAACAGAGTGGGACTTACTAAGGCCTTTTTTAATTCGTCAAATGCACTTTGACAATCTGGTGTCCACGTTATTGTCTTACCTCCAGTTTGTGAAGGATAACAGTTTTGAAATCTGAGAACAATTCCTGATATGTCGTCTGTAAAAAGTTCACCATACCCAAGATTTGTCTTAATTGCTTTATTGTAGTTGGTATGGGGAAACTCCAGTATTCCTTTAAGATTTTTGTCCTAATGGTAAGATTCCCTTTTTGGAAATTTTATGACCTAGGAATTCAACTTCTTTTCTGCAGAGCGTTGTCTTCTTTGGGACGCAGTTTATACCCATTTGTTTCTAGTGCCGTCAAGACCTGATCAAGAGTTTGTAAATGTTCTTCAAATGTCTTTCCCAGGATAATGATATCATCTAGGTAGACCATCACTTTTTCCCCATGGTATTCCAGCAAGAGCAATCATCATGCCCCTTTGGAATGTAGCAGGTCCATTCTTGACTCCGAAAGGCATTTTAAGGTATTCATACTGCCCAAATGGTGTAGAAAATGCAGTTTTTTCAACGCTATCAGGGTCCATAGCAATCTGATAATACCCTTTGATAAGATCTATAGTAGAGAAATAGGTATTCCCGTACATATTATAGATCATATCGATTAAATTGGGTAGTGGAAAGGAATCACCCTTGGTTACACCATTCAACTTACGATAATCTATACACAGTCGTAAAGAACCATCAGGTTTTCTTACCGGTACGACTGGAGCTGAATAAGGTGATTTGCTAGGTCTGATGATGTTTTCGCGCAATAAGTTGTCACATTCTCTCTCGATTTCCTGAGCTAGAGGTCCTTGGAATCGTCTAACGGGTATTCTAATTGGTTTGTCCGTTTCTAATTCAATAAAATGAGTTACGTTTTTAGCTAATCCTACATCGTTCATCCCCAGTACTAAGAGCTTGTGGATGTTTTAATAAAACATTAATCAGTTCATCCTCTTGTTCGACGGATAATGACATTACCTTCGAATTCAAACGCCGTACGAATTCGTTCGACAGTCCAGTATTCTACTGGGTCGACTGTATTTAACTGTGCTGACCCACAGTTTACGGAAATTATATTACTTTCATCTGCTGAATTTAATTTCCCAATTACGGTGTCTTTTCAAAAATATTGTTCTTTATCAGAAGTATTTAGAACTGCTATTTCAAAATTCCCTAACCTAAGATCTAAAATCCCTGACAATATAGTTACCTGAGGATGTTCTACCCCTTGGAATTCTACGATTGGGTTACCATAAATGTTAGGTACTTTAGGAACTTCAATAGGGACCATTTTGCATTGGTAAGCTGGGAATACCGTAAAGTCCGGAACAATGCAATTATAAAATGGTATCTTGAAGCTTATGTCTTTAGCTATTGTCTGTAATTTATTTTTACTCCTATGAATTAACTTTCGTCGAGTTAAATCGGGTAATAAATTATTTTCCTTCAGGGCAACAGCTCCCAGGATTACATTATGATTCATGTATTCTACGGGAACAATGAATAACTGAATTGCTTTAGTGGTGAAACCACTATCGAATCTTAAGGGTAGTTCCAAAAAAGATGTGATCATAATTTTCTTTTGATTACCAAACCCCCTAATGGCTTTTACCTCAGTGGAGGGTCTTAGCTTTACATTTTTCAATTGGGACAATACTCCTTCGTTCAGTAAACTCACACCTGCACCTGTATCTATCATACAATCAAAAAAACAAGTCTGATCAGGTGTCAAAAGAGATATTGACTATAAGAGGATCGATATCTGCTTGACATAAATTTACATTCAGATCTAGATATGAAGGATCCAAAGTCTCTTTTGGTAAGCTTTCAACTTATAAGTATTAAGCTTTTTATTTACCTGAGCCAAGGAATTATCCCTATCATTTGAATCTTCCACAGCCTGGCTCATTGCTGTGGAGCAGAGTAGTTTCCCAAATTATCCGCGCAATCTCCTTCGTAATGTGAGTAGCCGCACATACGATACTGTTCTATATAATTGGTTTTAGGTTTCACTCCCTGATTATTCCAAGTCGTCTGACCATTCTGGGACAAATTTTCAAAAGTTCTAGTTCTATTGGTTCTATTTTCTGGATTTCGTTGAGACAAAGGGCTTGGTTCTAAAGATTGATTAGTATTCAGATCTATTAGGATTCTTACTAGTACTAGTATTCCCAATATCTTGCCCACTATTTTGATAAGGAACCCTCCTATTGGACTTATTCCCCTTAGAAGTACAGTTAATCCCAAGATGGGAACCTTCACAAAAGGGACACTTAGGAATAAACTTTCTAGGACTTAAGGAATTGTTATTTTTAATGTAAAAACATTCATTACGAACGTGCCCTTTTATTTTGCAATAACTGCAAGATACCCAAATTCTTATAACACTCATCAACAATGTGACCCCTTTTTCCCACAATATGTGCAATAAAGATCATTATTTATCTTTGACTTCTTAGGAGAAGTCATTCTTGGTGGTTGGTTAGATTTCCGAAGTGACTGCTGTGTGTTATTAGATTTTTCACGTTGAGGACTATCTTCTCGTCTTGTGTTTTTGGGAGCTCTTTTCAACATTTCACTCCAGGTAACTTGTGGGGTGTTGTTGTCAATTTGTATAACTTCGATATCTTTCTGTTTTGGTGGATAATTCTCTCATTCTCATAATTCGGTTCTGAGTACGAATATATATCTGGAGTTTGTGATCCATATTGGCTCCTTTCTCTTTCATAAGAATCTGCTAAGAGAACCAGTTTTTCCCAAGGAACCTTTTTTCTGTATCCCCATCTCATTTTGAATGATAAATTCTCTGAGTTTACTTTGCACAGCCACTGGTAAACTGAGGATGAAAGCGGTTCGTAAAGACTCGTGTTCTCGCATGTTAACTCCGGGGAATGCTAAACAAGCTAGCTGCTCCAGTCACAGTGCAAACATATTGATGTCCTCCCCCTTGTTTCGTCGAGCTGAATGGATAGGCACGAAGTCGATTTTCGTTCTTCCTCTTCTCCTCATGATTGTACCATTTTATGAGTTGTTCCTTGACGAGAGAATATTGAGTAGTGGTTTTAGTGATGACATTATAAAGGCGCAAAAATTTACCAGATAAATATTTTTCTAATAATCGAATCGGGACGATTCTGGTATTTACTTGAACAATATTCCTTCAAAATAGGTAAAGAATGTTTAAATCTTGTTCACTTTCATAACTATATGGTTTTGGTTCCACAATTCTGGGTTTGTGCGACCGATCAATGAGAATAGTTAGCAACGATACGGTCTGTGTCAAAACGGACATTTGTTGCTGTAAGATATCAAATTGACTTTGCGTCAAAGGGGTTGGATTCTTTTGAGTCGGTAAGGGAGGAAAATTTATAGTCGGAGGTGAAGTTGTTGTAAATTGACTTTGCGTCAAAGGGTTTGTAGTCTGTTGAGTCGGTAAGGGAGGAAAATTAATAATCGGAGGTAGAGTTGTTGTGGTGGGTGTCTGTGTATACAAAGGCCAACATGTAGGAGTAGTTAGAGATGCATGAGTAAACCTAGGAGTATCTTGAATGTTAAGTAATTCATCCTCCCGACCATTGCCACTTTCAAAAGGCAAGGTAAAAGAAGGTTGTTTGAGAGTGGTTTTGATTTCCTGTTCGACGTTGCTTGCAGTGGTTGTTGCTTCATCATCCCTCTTGACCTCCGTTCTAAGATTTACATTTCTTGCTGAACTCTCTTCAGCTATCTGACGGGCTTCTTCCAACTGTTGTTGTAATGTACTCATTTGTGCGTTCAAGTTTCCCACGATGCTGCGCACACTATCTGCAGGAATCATATTTTCACCAACATCTGTGATAGGAATGTTTAACTCCAATAAATTCAGCAGGCTCTTGCTGTTTTTCAGCATTATCCAAGAAAGTATCTAAATCCATGCTGAGTCGAGGTTCAGACATATACTTATTTGCTTATTGGCTTTTACTATAATTCTTGCAAGATAACTTACTTTACTATATTTTGGTTTTTAATAACTGCCAGGAATAATTATATTGCAATAAGAGATATTGAATAAGTATAAATACAGATTCAATCTCATGAAAAGTACAATGAAAGATAATCAATCGTATAAATATCGATTCATTATCTATACCTGGGTGTATATAGCTCTGTCTTGCTCACGATCTGAAAAAGAATGGTTATATGTAATCACTATACCCTTACTCAGATAATGTGACCACACACACCAACGTCTTCGGAGAGCTATACTTCAGTATTACCCACTGTAAGAAAATGGGATTATACAAGTTTGATTGATATATTGTAACAAAATGGTTCAATAAACCAAACTACTTATCTAAGAGAAGCTACAGAAAGTATTTCTAAAGTACTTTTGTCACAGTAGTTGTCTTGGTTTTGAGTCTTATTTGGTCTCCCAATCTATGATACCCACAACGATCCAAAAGAGGGTCCCTGTTCGGGCGCCAATTTTTCTTTGTTTATTCTATGTAAGGGGGAGCAAAAGGCTTCCAACCCAACTTTCTGAAGTGTATTATGTTGTGTTGTAGGCAGCCCAACAGGTATCAATTTTTAAGGCCCTTATTCCCTCACATAAGATAAAATATAATATACATCTAACTCACTGTGTATTTTGAGTTTTTAAGCTCCAACCGTGGCCAGACGTTTCTTAATTATCAGGTGTTCTGTCACTGGACCCTCCCTTGGAAAACGTAGATAGTAATGGTCAAGAAATCCTGTGTTTTTCAAGTAACTAATTCAGTCTGTCACTCGGTCCATTCGTCAGTAATCAGTAAATGATCTATTTCCTAGAGTTTGTCAATAAATGAGAGCTTCAGACACAGGGAAAAGAAGCTCATTAACTTAAACTAATCTTTATTTATAAGTAATTTTATAACAGCTGTTTTAGATTTCCAAATGAGCAATTTTCAAATTCAAGAAAAAAATTTAACTTTTCACAAAGACAATTTTTCAGATTCAAATTATATATAAATATATACCCAATTAAGCTCTGATTATTAATTTGCGATTTTACCGGTCCCAGGGCGATCGAGTCGATGTTAGAGAAGAGAGGCGGAAATTAGTAAGGGTTAGTAATATAGGAAAGAGCAAGGAAGGAGCTACGACAGGAACGTACAAAGATGTAAGTAATAGTTG
>SEYY01006868.1:0-7500 GCA_009176605.1 Armadillidium nasatum | reverse complement strand
TTATATTCCAGTACTTGGATCACGTTCCAGTGCTTGGTTAGGGTTCCAGTGTTAGGTTATTACATACGAATATATATATATATATATATATATATATATATATATATATATATATATATATATATATATATATATATATATATATATATATATATATATATATATATATATGGGGTAAAGACCAGAAACCTACTAATTTCCACCAGAGTTGGGTCAATACAGAACCTAATCGTTAAACGACGACATACACCCATACACAGCGCTTGAAAGTGTGCAAGCCAAAAGAAGTAGGGAAAACAGAAAAAGGGAGTGTGTTCCAGACTTTAACAGTTGAGTACATATAAGATTAGGCATAGCGGTTAAGTCTGGGATCAGACAGTTGAAAAGAGAAATTATAAGACTGTGTAGAAAATCGTGTTCTCAATGGAGGAGAAAAGCAACGGAAGAGTTCAGAAGAGAAAGAGACTGGAGAGAATTAGTTAAGACGAAAAGCCAGACTCTACCTTGTCAAGGAGAGCTGTGTGAGTGGAACTACCCCAGATGTATGAGGCGTATTCCAAACAGGGAGAACAACACCCTTATAAAGAGAATGCAATTAGTTTGGCATAAAAAAAATCATGAATGTGCAACAGAACACCCAACCTCCTAGAAGCTTTTTTTAGAAAGAGAAGTAATGTGATCCTTCCAAGAAAGAACACTAGAGATTATTAAGGACAGATGAAGGCTTGAGTTGCGTGTTTTAGAAGATGTTATAGTTTTGTAGAAGATAGTCTCGAGTAGAGATATGGAGAAACTGAGTTTTTTGAGGCATTGAAAAAGACTATGTTTTCTCTTCCTCAATTTGAAGTGCAAGAAAAATCAGAGGTCAGATATTACAAGGCCACCATTCTAGTGTCAATTAACTGTTGTTGGGAGGGGCGCCTTTCAAACTGAAAGGAGTAATGATGGGTGAGATCATCAGCATAGAATCGGATAGGTAATGAAGTAATAGAGGACGATTATTAATTAAAAGTTTAAAAAGCTTTGGGGATAGGACAGAATAATGAGGAAGACCACTATTAGCAGATTTAAAGGATGAATGGTGGTCGTCTACAACAGCAGCTATAGAACGACCAGAAAAAAATCAAAGAGAAGGATAAATTCTGAAAGATTAAAGTTTAGATCAAAGCTTTGTACCAGTCCCTATCGAAGGGATTCGAAATGTCCAGCGCGATAGCAAAAGATTCACCGAAATATCGTAGAGCGGAAGACCAAGAGTCAGAGAGAATAGAAAGAGATCACCAGTAGAGCGTTTCTTAAGGAAGTCATCCTAGCGATCAGAGACAAGATTTGAAGAATTGAGATGCTTCTAATTGAGATTTGAAAACTTTAAAAAGAATGGAGGTTAAAGAATGTGACAGCAGTTGGAGGGTTGAGAGGGGTTTCCTTTCTTCGGCACAGGCTGAATGAGCTCACGTTTCCAGCAAGAAGGGAATGTTGAAGCAAAAAGACAGAGACGAAGTAGTTTACCATATCAGGGTACAAGCTCAGAATCACAAGTTTTGAGAACCTCATGAGGGATACCATCAGGACCATATACCTTCTTTGTGTTAAGCTCTGAGAGCAGAAAATTGTAGGCATAAATGAGATGGAAGAAGTTGAAGAAGGAGGAATAGCTCCGGAATAGTCTAAGGCTGAATTAGAGGCAAAAGTCTGAGCGAAGAGTTCAGCTTTAGAAGAATGCAAAACGGCGTCGGGATATATTAGAGGAGGGAAAGAGGAAGAACCAAAATTAGAGTTACATTTTTTGCAAAATGCCAGGAAGGTCGTGAAGAAGAACCAGAATGATTATTGCATTTTCAACGAAGAAAAGAGTTTTTGGTTTTTCAGAGGATAGATTTTGCATGATTCCGGGATGAAATATAAATTGAATGAGTTTCTGGAGTTTGAAGACTTCGGTAATCCCTGAAGGCATCATCCCTATGGAGAATGGTACGAGAACCAGCAGAGTTAAACCAAAGTTCGTTAGGTTTAGTAGAAGGGAAAGAATATGGAATGTACGCCTCCATATAAAGGAGTATCACTGTAGTAGTAATGCTCCCTGCAAACTCCGAGGGTCCACTCCCACAGTTTTGAGTTTCACCAAATTTTTTTTTTTTTTTTTTATAAAGGTAATGTACGAATAAGCGCTTGTATATTTGGAACATGAGAAGGAGTGGGGGGAGAGGAAGTGGGAGCATAGACACTCCAATATGAGGCGAGGGTACACTAGAGACCCTCTGAGAAGGTGAAACGAGATAATGAACCAACCAAAGGGCAACGGAGTGAAACGGAATGGTCTTGACCATACTGTCACTCCCCGGTTTATGCCCAATGGAGGGCACTTGCATTGCTTTGGACGGCGCAACACTCCCCCTACACACACACACACACACATATATACATATATATATATATATATATATATATATATATATATATATATATATATATATATATATATATATATATATATATATATATATATATATATAATATATATTGTAAGAGTTCGGTTTCTCAACTCTTATGTTCTTTTTATGGAATATATCATGTTGTTAATTTAAAATTTGTGAATGAATATTAGATTATAAATATCTTCTATTCATTCATAAATTGAGCTTCAAACCGCGTATTTATTTTAATGCTAGATTTTATATTTTTGTAGATAGTAAATTATGTGTAGATTTTTATAATAGTCGTTGAGAGTTTAAACTCCACGATTATAAGAAGAAAGGGTTAGACATCGAGAGACATTAATTATGGGAATTAATGAGGGTCAGTCAGTCAAGATTGCTAGCCCAAGATTGAAGATCAACTATAGAAGACTCAACAAGAGAATAAGCCAGCTATAAGAAGAACTATATGGAGCTCTTGACCATTAGGAGAGAGTAAGCTCTGACCATTAGGTGGAGATAAATCCATTCTTCAAGGATAAAGAAAAGGCCTCGACAAGAAGAAACTATATGGAGCTCTTGACCTTTAGGTGAGAGTAAGCCTCTGACCTTCAGGTAGAGGATAAATTCATTCTCCAAGAATTAACGTCGTGAACTCATCGTAAATCCCTTCGGAGAGACATAAGAACGCCTTTTTAACTCGGCCTACATTTATTCACGCTACCATAAAATATATTGTTATAAACTACAAAGAAAGTCTTATTCTAAAACTTTTAAAATATATATATATATATATATATATATATATATATATATATATATATATATATAATATATATATATATATATATATATATATATACTAAATATATGGCTTTTGTTAACTGATGAATGCTAGCTTAGGGTCTTTATTTTAGCTTAGGCTTCGTGAGACCTAGATCCTAATTTCGTTGCTCATTATAAATAAATATAGTATTTCGCTTACCTTATTCAATTTGTATCTTATTCTAATAGTTATATAGTGATATAGTGAAATAATTTTGTGCTTTTGTACCATTTATTTTATATAATATTTTGATTTTCACAGTCATTTACAAATTTTCAAGTTATAATATACAAGCGTGATCGGTGTAACCGGCTTTTCATTTCAAAGTCTCTCTTACAAACACGCTCATAAAAAAGATCGATGCTATATCGAATATTGCTTATTAACGCGATATATCGGTACCCATCTCGATACATATCGATTATTAATAATTATTTACATATATTTAAAAAAATTAAATATTATCAATACAACCTTTACTCCAAGATGGTGACATCCAGAGAATGAATTTCCAAGTAACCAGGTTACTTGGAGATTCATACCTGAACACCCAACCTACCACATGAATTTGTTAGAATAGTAAGTTTGGAAGAAATAGTGGAAATTAAAGTAGTAGAGGAAACTTATTCTAACAAAATAGTATTCATTAAAAATTGTAAAGGGAAAAATTTTTTTTTAAAATATTGTAAATATTAAAAAAATTACAAAAATATATTTATATAGCACCTTAAATTTCTTAATCACATTGTTTTTTGTTCAACACTTTCATTACTTAAAGTAAAATATGGTTTAATATTAATAATATTTTCGCATTGAACTTTATTATTCTTTTTTATGTATACATTATTACCAGAAAATTTTACAATGGGATAGGAACCATGGTATACTGCTTCTAGTTTGTTCCTGCCATATTGTTGGTTCTTTACAAGAACAAATTTCGCATCTTGTAAGTTCTTTTGGACATATATTTTTGGATTTTTGACAGAAAATTCTGGAGATAGAGGGAGTCCCAAAAATAATTTCAATTTTTCTGCGTACGTTTTTATTGAAAGTGGGAATGAGGACTCTACTTGTTCTATTAAAGCTCCAGGGAGGGAAGGATTTTGACCCATCATTAGGATAGCAAAGGTTATTCCCTCTGAGTTTAATGGGGCAGTTCTTAAACACAACAGCACTAGGGGAAGGAGATCCAACCAATAATTCTGAACATCTTCCAACTCATCCGACAGCATGGCTCGAAGAGACCTCAATAGTGTTCTATGAGAATTTTCTATGAGTCCATTACTCTGAGGGGTATAGGCAGAAGTAAAGTTATGTTGGGATCCTAGCTCCTCACAAACACTTGTAAATAAATCAGAAGTAAATTGTCCACCACGATCCGAAACATAAGTTCCTACCACTCCAGCTATGGGCAAGAACTCCCTTGTAATTGTCTCCACAATTGTAGAGGTTTCTATGTTTTTAAGTGGGAAAGCAGAGAGATAGCGAGAAAACCTATCAATTAAAGTTAAAAGATATTTATAATTTTTACATGCAGGCATTTTAAGAATATCTATATGAACCACCTGAAATTTTGCTGAAACTGGCTGGTAAGATTCATATGGTGGGCTTATTTTGCGTAATGATTTAGATCTCTGACATGAATCACAACTTAGAACAAACTGCTTTGTGTATTTTGGCATATCCTTCCATACAAAGCTCTTCCTAAGAGATGCCAGAGTTTTCTTGACTCCAAAATGCCCAAGTGAATGTGAATAAGAAATAACAGGTATAATGAAAGATTCAGGAACAAAAACACGAGGTGAAAGTGGAATAAATTCATTGACAACCAAAGACAGTAGGTCATTTTTATAATAATAGTTTCGCTTGGTCAGCTTGAGATTAGTATTTTCTTGCTTGTTTAAATATTTTTGAAGTTGCACATCTGTTTCTTGTGCTGTTTGAAGTTCTTTATAATCAATTTTACACTGAAATAGTTTGAACACTTCACTGGATGAAATATGGAAAATAGATGACAGTGAATGACAGTCATCCTCTATTAAAGAATCCTGCTGTGGAGAAAGCTCTGGTGTGACCAATGCTTCATCGCAGATTGCTTCAGGAAGGACTTCTGTAACAGTGTCTTCTCTTCCAAGTTGGAGTGAATGGCTTGTTGCATCTGCATTTTCTGCAGTATTTGAAGGAAGCTGGTAATTTCAGTGAACTGGGAGTATGCTGCTCAGCAGGATTTCTGCTCAAATAATCAGCCATAATATTCTCTTCAGATTTAATATGAGTTATGTTCAAATCATATTCAGACAAGAAAGTTAGGTAATGCTGCTCCCTTGCAAGCAAGTGATTAGCATCAGTCTCTTTTTTTAAGTGACTGTGTGACTGAGAGATTGTCACAAAACACATCTACCTTTCGTCCTTCTACGATATGTTGAAATTTTTTACAGTTTTAACCAAGGCAAGGAGTTCCTTGCTAAAAATACTATAGCCTCATTTCAGTTGGGTTTAATTTATAACTATAGAATCCAAGTGGAACAGTTTTTTCATTTTCGGTCGAAACTACTACACCAGCCAAGGCTGTCTGACTGGCATCTGTGAAAATTGATATTTTGGCACTATTAGAAGGAAAACCCAAAGGAATAGCATTTTTAAGAGTAAGTTTTGCTAGATTAAATGCTTCTTCAGCTTCAGGATTCCATTTTACTCTCCTTTGAGAGTATGGAGCACCTTTTAGAAATGAAAGAAGAGGAGAGAAAATATTAGAAATTCCAGGAAGAGAAGATCTGAAATAGTTTATACTTCCTAAAAAGGAACGTAGATCCTTAACAGTCTTAGGTTTTGGAATGTTTAATATAGAAAGACTTTTATCCTCACTAGGAAGCATAAAACCTTCCGACACATCAAAACCAAGATATGTAACTTTTGGTTGGGCAATTTTGCACTTATCTGCACTTAGTTTTAAATTAAAATAATTTAACTTATCAAATACCATTTCTAAGACTTTTAAATGCTCCTCATGAGTTGGAGTAGCAATTAGGATG
The DNA here is from genome assembly GCA_009176605.1 of Armadillidium nasatum. Lineage (NCBI taxonomy): Eukaryota > Metazoa > Arthropoda > Malacostraca > Isopoda > Armadillidiidae > Armadillidium > Armadillidium nasatum. The sequence continues at coordinate 1,228 of SEYY01006868.1, read as the reverse complement.
TCATCAATATAGATGAAAATATTAGGAATACGAGAAAGAATTAGAGAGATATATTTAGTGAAACTGGTGGGACTAGAATGAAAACCTTCAACTATACTGTTATACGAAAAACTTCCATATGGAGTGTTAATTGTTAAAAACTTTCTACAATCGGGGTGAACTTTTAAATTATAGAAGGCCTTCTTAAGATCAAGGACAGAAAACACTTTAGCACCAGAAAGTATATTAGAAAAATCATTTAAATTTGGTAAACTGAAATTGTCACGAACTGCTCTTTTGTTAAGAAGCCTCAGGTCAGCTACAATGCGGACTCCACCTGAGGGTTTTGGCAAAACGGAAATTGGAAACCCCATGGTGAATGTGAAGGAGATAAGACCCCAGCATTAACTAACTGCCTATCTCCACTTTAGCTTTGTCATATAGGCATGTCGAGATTCTTCTGCTTTTTATATTTATTGGAGGTCCTCTTACCTCAAATTTATATGGGACTAACTCTTTTAAGGCTTCATACTCAGCGGGTGTAAGGGGAAATTTTAACACTTTATTTGTATTTTCACTGCTATCACTATTATTTTTATTTCACTTTATTTTTAATTATTTTTTTATACCTACAGGAAGAATTGTTTATATTGCTACCCCCAGCATTATTTTTACCATTAACTGTATTTTCATTTACCATTTTACTACCATTATTACATAACTCTGAGCTATTATTTAAATATAAATCAGTAAATATTTCCTTAAAATTAATAATAGATTAGAAAGAGAAGGGCGCGGAAGGCAATTTGGGAGATAGAGTAACATTTACAAAATGATCAATTCTTTTTATGGGCACAGACTCCACATCATTTCCTACAATTACATCACAAGAGCTCTTTGTCCGAGCATCAATAATTTTATGGTTGCTAAAATCTATTAAAAAATTATACTTTTGAAAAAAATCCATTCCTAAAATATTACTAATTACATCACAGATTAAGAACGTATGTTCATAATCTCTACACAATAAAAAATTCAAATGTAGTGTTTAACATCATATATGTTCCATTAGCAGCAGTAAGAAAACCAATAGGTTCTTTTTTATATTCTGCTGAAGCCTTAATAATGGATACTGTACTTCCAGTCGATCACATATAACTCTTTAGAGTTAGCATCAAAAATACGGTAGAGACTGTTTAATTGTAGATTGGGTTTGGACATATTTAAACATTCATAATTTTTGGAGTCA
>SEYY01006867.1:142500-145000 GCA_009176605.1 Armadillidium nasatum | reverse complement strand
TAATTTTAACGTTTTGGGCACTGTAATAAAAGATACCTGTCCTCCAGGCCCACGATGCCCAGACCCGGGGTTCGCCTACCGTACAATGGATGGATCTTGTAATAATATCGAACAATACAGACTGGGGTAGAACTGGAGTTGCCTTCACTAGGATGATTTTACCCCATTATGAAGATGGTAAGCTTTTTATATAGTCTGATTTTCTCCCTCTTTTATATATATATATATATATATATATATATATATATATATATATATATATATATATATATATATATATATATATATATATTATATATATATATATATATATATAAATTCATTTATATTTCATTAAAATGTATTAATATTTATATCCTGTATTCATTATAATAAATTAATATTCTTTATTTATGTACTCATTATTTCAGGAATTTCTGAACCAAGACTCTCAGTATCAAAGAAACCTCTGCCTTCACCTCGATTAGTTTCAGCAGCAATCGCACCACCTATCTCAGATGTTTATAATAATCTAACTATCCTTATTTGGCAGTGGGGACAATTCGTAGATCACGATATTACCCATACACCAATAAGCAAAGGTATTGAAAAAGTGTAAAATATATTTGATATAGTTTTAAAAGTTCTTCTAACAGTATATTTTACTATAATGAGTTAAATATTTTTATTTTAAACTTTATGAATTATTTTAAAAAAGGTGTAAGATATATAGTTTTAAAAATTCTTCCTACAGAATATTTTACTATAATGAGGTAAATATTTTTATTTTAAACTTTATGAACTATTTTAAAAACGGTGTGAGATATATTTCACACAGGTTTTTCAAGCTCTTTTAACAAAATAGTTTATTAATGCAAAAAATACTCATAATTTTTTTTAAAAATTCATTTAATTATTTTTAAAGTTACCAAACTTGCTATTACGATAAATTTACTATTTAGAATGTTAACACTTGATTCTTTGTAACAGGAGCAAATAAGGCCGACATATCTTGCTGTAAAAAAGGACAAATAAGACAAGGGACCGATCTTCATCCAGAATGTATGCCAATTGACATACCTGCAAATGACAAGTTTTTCGGCACGTTTAATCAAAAATGTATGGAATTCGTTAGGTCCATGCCAGCAATTCGACCTGAATGTAAATTGGGTTCAAGGGAGCAGATGAATCAGATTACATCTTACATGGATGGAAGGTTAGTTTTGACATAAATATACTCTTTATTGATAAGTTAAAAAAAAGTTTGTTTTGAGATAAATATACTCTTCATTGATTAGTTTAAAAAAAGTTAGTTTTGAGATAAATATGCTCTTCACTGATAAATTAAAAATAAGGTTAGTTTTGAGATAAAAATACTCATCAGTGATAAGATAAAATAAGTTCAAGAAAATTCTTGAAACAGGAAGTGCCCCTTCCGGTTTCTTCCTAGTGGTGCAATGCCATTAATATATAATATTAATTTTAAGAGAAAATATATAAAAAAAATATCTTTGCTTCAGAAGAAAATATCTCAACTGTATCTAGTTTGCGTCTACTCTAAATCAAAAGAAAATAAATGTTGATTTTTCTAATTATTTTTTATTTAAGGTAGAAATAGAAACCGTGTTTCTTTTGCGCTACAATTACTTAATTGAATTTAATAAATAAGTAAATAAATGAATAGGAAAAATAAATAAGCAATTTTTTTCTAATTACTTTGAACTGCGAATACAACGTCTCTTTTGCTCGACAAATATTTAATTAAATTTATTAAATAAATAAATAAATAAATAAATAATATTTTTCTAATTATTTTTAAGGTGGATTAGTAACAGCGTATCTTTGCTCTTCGTATATTTAATAAAATTTAATATCTATTCCGAAAAGCAACGTATATGGCTCAACAGATAAGGAAGCGGCCAATCTGAGAGCTTTCCAAGGAGGTTTATTGAAGGTTTCGATGCATCAGGGAAGAGAACTCCTGCCAGGGAATGACACTAATGTTGGGTGTGCTCGAAGGAAAAATACGGTTCATAAATGCTTTGTTGCAGGTACGAAACAGGAAACAAAATGTAAAATTATATTTAACTCTCTCTCTCTCTCTCTCTCTCTCTCTCTCTCTCTCTCTCTCTCTCTCTCTCTCTCTCTCTCTCTCTCTCTCTCTCTCTCTCTCTCTCTCTCTCTCTCTCTCTCTCAAGATAAATAAATTATAAGATTTTGCCGTGCTATGCTTGTACGTCTTTTTAAAAAAAAAAATAAATTAATGCATACTATGCAAATAAAAAAACTCACACACACACACATACACACACACACACACACACATATATATATATATATATATATATATATATATATATATATATATATATATATATATATATATATATATATATATATATATATATATTCTGTGCAGGAGACACTAGAGTAAACGAACAACCAGATCTTGCAGTAATGCACACAGTTTGGATGCGACAACACAATAAAATTGTAAGAGAATTGGCAAGACTGAATCCCG
>SEYY01006867.1:120000-125000 GCA_009176605.1 Armadillidium nasatum | reverse complement strand
GATTCGTTAGGAAAATGTTTTGCAGTGTAGGAAACCCTATTTATCCGAACTAATCAACATCTGTTTCTTTTAACTATAGAAATGATGACTTACGTGGGCGTAAGTGACTTGAGGAACATTTCCATAACGTTTCCGGAAGAGCCTCATATTTCGACGTCCGATTTGAATGAAGCGTGTGAAATCGCCTTCATTGAAATGAAAGACAGAGAAATATTTGAGAGAGACCTTGTAAGTAAAAAAAATAAAATAAAATAAATAAGAATAAATAAATAAATAAATTTTCTTTTTGATAAATATTTTACCCTATTTTTAGGAATGTCGTATATATTTATTAATATTTTATGTTTGTAATAAAATAAAATAAAAAAATAAAAAACCGTGATCGAGATATGTCAACCTTTAACTTGACCAGGCTTCTGTCTTTTCCCCTATCTCTGGTGGTAATTTTAGTAGGTCTCTGCCCTTTTCCCACCAGAGGGTGAAGTATATATATATATATATATATATATATATAATATATTATATATATATATATATATATATATATATATATAATTTTATATTATTAATAATTAATATTTTTATTGAAGGTAAGACGAAACATCTTTGCAGTGAAAGGATCATCGGTCTTTTGGCATGCTCGACTATTCCAAACAAATGAAAGAATTATTACACTCGGCCAAGACGCAATCCTCGTTCTCTTGGCGTCGATAAGCTTAGTCAAAAGGTTGGTCAATACAGTCAGTTTTAAATTTCTTTTCCAAGTGGAAAATCTATAGAGGAGAGAGAGAGAGAGAGAGAGAGAGAGAGAGAGAGAGAGAGAGAGAGAGAGAGAGAGAGAGAGAGAGAGAGAGAGAGAGAGAGAGAGAGAGAGAGAGAGAGAGAGAGAGAGAGAGATAGATAGATAGACAGATAGATAGATAGATAGATGGATAGATAGATAGAGAGAAAGAAAGAGAGAGAGAGTAGTAGTAGTAGTAGTAGTAGTAGTAGTAGAATTTGGTCTCGCTTCTGAATTTATGTCTCAATGTCGATTTCCTCTGGTGTCTCCTAGGTTGACTCATCCTTTTACTAAGTCAAAGTTGATACATCATGTTCTAGAATCTGCTGGGAATGAAATAAACATCCTATTTCGCCACGCTTGTCACGTGACGAAAGAGTATGTGTTCCTGCTGGGGTCAGGCTGAAGGTCGGTGCAGGGCCGGTTCTGTAGTCGTTCCTGCGCCATCCTGCTGGGGTCAGGCTGAAGGTCGGTGCGGGGCCAGATCTGTAGTCGTTCATGTGCCATCCTGCTGGGGTCAGGCTGAAGGTCGGTGCAGGGCCGGTTCTGTAGTCGTTCCTGCGCCATCCTGCTGGGGTCAGGCTGAAGGTCGGTGCGGGGCCAGATCTGTAGTCGTTCCTGCGCCATCCTGCTGGGGTCAGGCTGAAGGTCGGTGCGGGGCCAGATCTGTAGTCGTTCATGTGCCATCCTGCTGGGGTCAGGCTGAAGGTCGGTGCAGGGCCGGTTCTGTAGTCGTTCCTGCGCCATCCTGCTGGGGTCAGGCTGAAGGTCGGTGCGGGGCCAGATCTGTAGTCGTTCCTGCGCCATCCTGCTGGGGTCAGGCTGAAGGTCGGTGCTGGGCCGGTTCTGTAGTCGTTCCTGTGCCATCCTGCTGATGGCTAATGAGATGGGAATTAGAACCGTCATGAGTTATACAGTAAAGATTAAGAAAAGAATTAAAATCAAAATGATAATAATAATAATTATAATAATAATAATGATAATATAGACTTAAAAAATTAAAATTGATTGATTTATTAACGTGTTAAATAAATAAATAAAATAAATAAATAAATAAATAGGCAAACTAAACCAAATAAATTAATTTACCATTAAAAAAGAAGATGTTCTCACTCACCTTTCCAGTGTCTTTCTGCCCTTCGAATTGTTGAGTCACTCTCTCTAAACTATCGCTATTACAATGGACTTTGCTCTTCCGAGCTCTTCCTTCTCATACCTCCTCCACTGAGGAGGGCTCGTGCGACACTTCTATCTATACAGTCTCATCCTTTCTCTGTCAAACTCTCTGACTTAAGACTTAACTGCTATGCTTAATCTTACATGTACTCTACTGGCAAAGTCTGGAACACACTTCCTTCATCTGTTTTCCCAACTTCTTTAGACTTACACACTTTCAAACTCCGTGTATCGGGACATGTCGGCCTTTAACTTGACCAAACTTCAGGGTTTTTTTTTTCCCTGACTCTTGGAAATTTTAGTAGGCCTCTAATCATAGCTCACCAGAGACGAAATAAAATAAATAAATAAATAGATGAACAAATAAAAAAAAACAAATCATAAAAATAAACCAAACATAAATAAATAAGCAAACAAACAAACAATAAATAAATAAAGAAAAATAAATAAATACATATGTAAATAAATATACAAGTTTATAAATAAATAGATAAATAAATAAATAAATAAATAAATAAATAAATAGATAAATATTACTATAGTTTAAGAATCCATGTTCTTTATTCTCAAATCAACAGATTTACCATCAAAACAGAAGACGTTCTCAACGTCCTCTCACAACACTCAGTGACAAATACAATAATTAAAGACACCTGCCCCTCCTCTCCCCCTTGTGCTGGTAACTACAGGTACAGAACCTTTGACGGGTCTTGCAACAATCTTCTTCATAGGGATTGGGGTACTACTGGAACATATTTTAGAAGACTCATTCACCCTTATTATGCTGATGGTAATAATTTTTTTTTAGTCATTTTAAATAAATTTTTTTAAATAAAATTTTTAAATTTAATTTCGAATTTTCATTTATAAAATATTAATAATATTAATATTTTAATAGTAGATTAATATTTGTACTATTTGTATTTCTTCCACAAATGAGATGTAATATTTTTTATATAATAATGATATAAAAAAATATTTTAAAAAAAAAAAATTTAAAAATAATATATATATATATATATATATATATATATATATAATATATATATATATATATATATATATATATATATATATATATATATATATATATATATATATATATTATATATATATATATATATATATATATATATTAAAAATTTTAATATTATTATTATTATTATTATTATTATTATATTATTATTATTATTATTATTATTATTATTATTATTATTATATTATTATTATTATTATTATTATTATTATTATTATTATTATTATTATTATTATTATTATTATTATTATTATTATTATTATTATTATTATATTATTATTATTATTATTGTTATTATTATTATTATTATTATTATTATTATTATTATTATTATTATTATTATTATTATTATTATTATTATTATTATTATTATTATTATAAAATTTTTTTTAATCCTTCAACAAAAATATTATTTTCCTTGAATGTTAGACAAATATTACATTTATATTTCCTTGAAGGTGTTTCAGTTCCTCGTCAAGCTCTTTCTGGTCATCTTCTTCCATCGGCAAGACGAATATCATCAAGAATTAATATCGAGAAACCGAGTCAGAATAATGAATTTACGCTTCTTGTGATGCAATGGGGACAATTTCTGGATCATGATTTGATACTCACGCCAATTGCCAAAGGTTTTCAAAATTTTATGCATCTATTGAGAATAAATATACAAGTATATTTTCAAACCTTTATATCTTTCTATCTATCTATCTATCTATCTATCTATCTATCTATCTATCTATCTATCTTTCTATCTTTATCTATCTATCTATCTATCTATCTATCTATCTATCTATCTATCTATCTATCTATCTATCTATCTATCTATCTATCTATCTATCTATCTATCTATCTATCTATCTATCTATCTATCTATCTATCTATCTATCTATCTATCTATCTATCTATCTCACTCTCATCTTATATCTTTTCAACCATTCCCATATATAATATATATATATATATATATATATATATATATATATATATATATATATATATATATATATATATATATATATATATATATATATATATATATATATATATATATAAAAAAAAGGTTCTGCTTTTTCCGATATCTCCTGCTGTGACTTCGGCAAACTTCGAACTACAAAGGACATGCATCCTGAATGTTATCCAATCCAGATTCCTGAGGATGATACCTTCTATAGTCAGTTCGATCAGAATTGTATGGAATTCGTTCGTTCTTTGCCCGCCATCAGACCTAAATGTTCTTTTGGGCCCAGAGAACAAATGAATCAAGTTTCTTCCTATATAGATGGAAGGTAATTCACAAACACATCTCTCCTCTCTCTCTCTCCTCTCACTCATCTATATATATATATATATATATATATATATATATATATATATATATATATATATATATATATATATATATATATATATATATATATATATATATATATTATATATATATATATATATATATTATATATATATATATATATATATAATATTCTTTAGTTGTATCTGAAATTTCGCACGTGTTTCATACATGATTGTCTCCAGTGTGAGAAAAATTTAATTCTCATAATTGTCAAATAAATAGTCAGATATTTATTAATTGTTTTTAATATTAATATATGTTTCCTACTTCTTCTGTCTCTGACATATATATATATATATATATATATATATATATATATATATATATATATATATATATATATATATATATATATATATATATAATATATATATATATATATATATATATATATATATATATATATATATATATATATATATATATATATATATACTGGTATAGTACGATTTACGGGTCATCTCATGAAGAATCGAAAGAATTGAGAACGTTTAGAAAAGGTAGACTGAAAACGTCAAGATTTAAAGGAGGAAGTCGCCTTTTGCCGCGTAATCCATCCGAATGTCGTTCCAAGGACAATGAAAAGTCGTGCTTCAAGGCCGGTATGCAATCCTATTTTCTAATCATTTGAACACAAACTAGAAAAAATCGCTTCT
>SEYY01006867.1:65000-110000 GCA_009176605.1 Armadillidium nasatum | reverse complement strand
TTAGAGGTCTGATGTGGAATTTATTTGTTACTCTATTATAGTTTATAATCAGGGTTGGGGATTTTTTTTATGTATGAATCAAATTAAAAAATCAAGATTTTTTGATTTTTTTTAGTTACCAGTCTTTTTAGTAAGCTTATTCACCTAAGTAATAATTAAGTAAATATAATTAGTTATTAGCAAGTAATAGTCAATAAGTAAATATAATTAGTTATTAGCAAGTAATAATTAATAAGTATGTATATAAGTAAATATAATTAGTTATTAGCGTAAGTTATTTAAATTTTTTTTGGTAAATATGTAAATATGCAGATTACGTCTCATAGCTGGTATTTAGTTATTATTCAAAATAAAAACAGGAAATGTAATGTATGTTGTAGAAAAACTTAAAATGCTGGGGAAAATCAAATTCACTAAATTAAAATACACTTGCTAGTAAAAATAGATTTCAAACATTATAAAGCTTAGCTGTCATCTGCATCTTAACAACATTGCGTAAGATATTGGGCAGAGGAAGATAATTGGAAAATATATTGTTACTAATATATATCAATACTAATCTAACAAACTAGCTCAACAACCCAATCTTGACTTGAAAGGTAATGTATACTAATGGCCAACAAATGGGCTTAACTTAAATAAAATGGAAATAAATAAAAAGATGCTAAAATATATGTTTTAAATATTTCAAATATCTTGCAACTTCATTTTCTCTCATGAAATGTTGATATGTTAATATCAATATTTTTTGTGATGTCATTCTCTGCCTATATATCGCTATAAAGCATTGGCAGGCTTAGGTGTAGATTGTTTCTGACCTTCGATATTTTTTATATCGATTTTTTTTTATCGATATTTTATTTTAATCGATACTTTTATACCTAAGGAATTTCAATTTACCTTTGACTGTTCAAGATATATGTGTAATTTGTTCTTTTCAGTTCAGATACCTTAAATTTTGGTTATGTTATAAACTATAAGTACATTAAAATTATTATTATTATTTAGGTTAAATTACGGCATCTTCGGTAGTTCATGTTATGATAAGTCGAATTAGATTCTGCTAGAAAAGTAAGTAATAATAATTGTGTGTATGTCTAGTGTAATAGTACCTCTGGCAACGTTCTTGTTTACGTTAGGCTTCTCCGATATTTTATTATCGATATTTTCGGACAATCGAAAGTCAGAAACAATCTACACCTTTACCGCATAGGCATGCTCAGTTTAGTCAGACTAATTATATCATTTTAAAACAGGATTTTTAATACTTTACCCTTTTTAAATTTATTGAATTTGATTTTCTCCCAAATTGAAAAAATTTTTCTTTAATATATATTATATTTCTAGTTCATATTCTGAATAACAACTAAATGCCAGGTAAGAGACAAACTGCATATTAATCATTTTTTAAAAAGTATAAATTATTAAAAAAAAATTTTTACATAAAAATGATGAAAATATGACATAGAACCAATTCACTGTATTTAAATTTTAAATGACAAGTAAACTATATTATTATTTTTAAGAATTTTTTATAGCTCTGTACTGTTATTTTTAATTTATTATTATTATTTTAAGATAAATATTAAAATAAAAAAAATATTTATTTTTTTCATTGGAACTCTCAGTACTTAAATTTTGAAGAAATATATCTATAATTAGAAAATAAGTAAATAGAGACAGAACTTTGAATAGAATATTAAATGTAAGTAAATTGGTCCAATTAAATCAATTATTTAAAAAAAAAATTAAAAAAAAAATTCATCTTTGAGGAAAAAATAATTTTGTGGCAGATTTGCTAAATGCTGAGCTGGCACATTTCAATCCTAAAGCTGTTTATTCTCTTTTGTTTCTCTTTTTGTTTATTTTACATAATGCTATGGAACAAATTAACTACAATAAACCTTTTTTGAAAAAGTTTACATTTATAGATACTTGATAGCTTATATTTTTATTTTATTTTTATAATTAAATGAAATTTGTGATTAAGAACAGTTGTTGTGTTATAAGTCTTACTTGTACATCTTAAAAAAAATAAATATTTCTATTAAAATTTTACAGTATATAATTGACCTGCCTTTTACATTAAATATTCTAAAGCCAGAATTTGAAAGTAAAACAGTGTTGCAAGGTTTCAGTAATTTAGTAAAAAAATATCACTGTATGTTGATTAATTTTTTCCCCCTAGCTCTTGTAATGCTTAAATTTATATTAAATTTAATTAATTTTCTTTTTTAATGCTCTGTTATGATATTTTGAACTTAAAAATATGAAGACTAATGTTATTTTTTTTAAAGTCACATAAAAAAATCAACTGATTTTATTTAATTTAATTATGCCAAGCCTGGTTTATATAGTGACAAAAATGCAAGAATTGACAAGTAAAACAAATTCTGACTAGGCTATTTCAGGTGGATTTTGTGGTATATATATATCACTAGCATTATCTTTATTTGCAGTATATTTGAAAAATAAAAACCTTTGCACAAACATAAAATAAAATGATTCATTCTACTGTGTAGAATCATTGCTTGTTTTTTTCATAATTTCATTATTGAGCCTCATATTTTCTTATCTTATATATGGTAATTTTAAGCACTAGGTGAGCAATTTGTTTATTTTTTTTTAATTCTATTGAAACTATGATGAAAAATATATTGAAATAAAGTTTATTAAAATATGAAAAACCACTTTCATACATTAAAAACAAAAACTGAAAAAAATTACTTAAAATAAAAACATGATTTTATTGAATATTAATAAGAGCATTTTCAATTGTGATTGACTGATATTTTTGTGTAGAAATGAATAATATATCAATGCTAAAATCAGTTTGATAAATATCAATATTTAGTGATAAATAGTAAGTCTGAAAGGAATTCAGATTTACTTGGTAAGAGATTGGATGAAAATTCACTGAGGAAAGTTTGAGAGAGTGATCATTGAAGAAAGCTTTGAACAAGGAAGAGTTTAGTATTAAAATCCTGTAAGATGCTTATAGGTTGAGAGTATTGCAATTATGAAAATGGAATATTGAAGAAATATTCTACAGATTGGAAAGTTGGTTACTGAAATGTAGGATGCTCAGAAGCAAATAAAACCTCAAAGAAATTTGAAATGATTTGAATAGTATCAGCAGTTTCTTCGTCTTGCTAATGAAAAATATAAACTTATAGTGCATGTGCACATATTTTATAGAAGGCAGTATGCTTCCAATCAGTTATGTTTGCATAACAGAATAAGTCCAGTGACCTATACCATTTTAATTACTAAAAGATGTAGGTGAAAAAAAATTATCACTTATTATTATTTTTATTACTACTACTACAATAATACTAGGAATGTAATTGTCATTTCCAGAAGCCAATGTCAGCTTAATAATTTGTTTTAATGATCGAAAAAAAAAATTCTTAGTTCTCAACAAAGTTGATTTGAATTATTTTTTATTTATTTATTCATTCATTCATCCATTCATTCCAACAATTAACTGTCATTTTCCAAATTTGTTCTAGTATTATAGGAAAAGTTAGGATAATATGTTCTAATAGAAATTTTAATTTCACAGGCTGAACCTGTTAAAGTATGTATTACTGGGGCTGCAGGACAAATTGGCTATTCTCTTGTATACATGGTTGGCTCTGGAGCAGTTTTTGGCACCAACACTCCAGTTGTTCTTCATCTTCTTGATATTGCCCCAATGATGGGAGTTCTAAATGGAGTCTGCATGGAAATATCAGATTGTGCATTACCTTGTGTCAGAGTTTGTTTGTATATATATATATATATATATATATATATATATATATATATATATATATATATATATATAATATATATATATATATATATATATATATATATATATATTATATATATATATATATATATATATATAGGCATAATTTTACGCAAATACACGTCTACCCACACACCCATGTCACAATACTCTCCTCCAACCTACCCCACAGGACTAACACACCCTCCATCGTCCACCGGCGCCTTTTACAAACAGATCCTAAATCACATCCCCCCTCCTCCCCCCAATACCACAAAAACCAAACATATACACACTCAACTAACACATTCATAATGATAAACAGACCTCCAAACAACACACTAAACGGACCCCCCCCCCCGAAAATAAACCCGACTTCAACAACCTCCCAAGACACTTAACAAACCTCACTTGCAAGATTGAGATGCTGGCACCACCCAAATACAACATTACAAACACAAATTCAAAATAAACCAGGCAACATCTCCCACCTGTACTAGAATGTGGAATGGCCCCGGAGACCGTGAAAAACTTTCTATTACGCTGTCCTTCCAACTCTCGCCCCAAAATCTTCTGGGGCATCACTTCTTTGAAGGATCTCTGGACGAGACCGACTGCGGCAGGAAGCTTCATTAGCGAAGTGTGGCCGCCTCAACATGGGGTGGTCAGGGGGTGAGAAGGTATAAAAAAAAAAAAATAATTTATATATATATTATAGATTCTCTTATATATATATATATATATATTAAAATATTATATATATATCTATATATATATATTATATATAATTTATTATAATTATTATATTATATGATATACATATATATATATTATATATTTCATTAGTTTTTTGAAATAGCATATATATATATATATATATATATATATATATATATATATATATATATATATATATATATATAATATATATATATATATATATATATATAATATATATATATATATATATATATATATATATATTATAGATATATATATATATATATATATATATATGAAATAATATAAATATATATATATATATATATATATATTATATATATTAATATATACTTACTCATTTTTTTCAGGAATTGTACCTACTGATGACCCAACAGTTGCCTTCAAAGATATTGATGCAGCTTTTCTTGTTGGGTCAATGCCCCGCAAAGAAGGTATGGAAAGAAAAGATCTTTTGGCAGCTAATGTAAAAATTTTCAAGGTTCAGTAAGCTATTTGAATATATATATATATATATATATATATATATATATATATATATATATATATATATATATATATTATATATATATATATATATATATATATATATATATATATATATATATATATATATATATATATATATATATATATATATATATATATATATATATATATATATATATATATATATAACAACTTCAGTGATAGTCAATATCAACATAGAGAAAGCTTGGAGTCTCAGGTGTTTAGAAATAGAGAAAATAGAAGAGCATTCCAAGAAAGTCAGTGATAATTCAGGGGCACAATGGTGGTGGGACTTGAGTCATGAGGTAACTGTGTATTAGGTTCAGGTGTCCAACACAAGTGAGTCAAGCGCACCTCCTTCTGTCGATTACGGTGATAGGATGTTTTCAATAGCCACAGTTATGGTTTTATGCTGTAGAGCTTGGTGTGACATTGAAAGCCTTCATGCAATATGGAAATATAATTGGTATTATTGGTAATTCATTCGCAAAAACAGCCTAAGGTATTCATAAGCAGTGCATAAGTTGAAGAGGCAAACTTCTCTTCCCTGTCAGCACTTTCATTGCCTGGAATGCCGACTTGGAAGGGACAAAGCAGAAAAGCGCGCTGATTTTCTACGCTAATGGAGGAGTTTTAGCCTTTTGGAATCTGTACTATAAGAAGCAGAGAACTCTTTAGGGACAGATCCCTGATGGCATCCAAGGCACCCCAATAATCTGAATTATAATGCAAGGATCATTTATGTTAAGGATGAGAATTATGGAAACGGCCATGATAATAGCCCAAATTTCTGGAGTAAATATTGTATCAGGACAAGGGAGGTAATTATGTTTGGCATTTCAAAAATTCTTTCAGATGCAGAGGCATGATGTTGGAATCAGCCTCCACACTAGCTTTAGGAGAACACCTAAAAGCCCCCCAAAGCAATGTGGAGGTTTATGTTCTGTATATAAGGTATAGGAGTTTGAGCAGACTAGAGGAGGCATGTTTATAAACCATGCACCAATAGTCTAATTTAAGCTGGACCAGAGTCAGAAAGAGTTTTTCGATCCGCTCCTCAAGGCTTAGGTGAAAAAGGGCCCAACAGATCTAACGGACATTTGCAGTCAGTTTAAAGGTCAATTTAAAGGTTATAGATGTGAGGAACATACAATTTTTATCCCCAGTCATGCCCAGAAACTTCATATTAGGCCCAACCAAGTACACAGTGGGGGCATTAAAGGGATGCTCTGACAGACAATCCATTCGATGCAGGTAGTTTTGGAGACAAAATCGGAAACCGTATGTATTCGTCCACTCTGTAATGGAATTGATAGCCCTTTCCATTTGACGTTCTAGGTATGGTAATTTCGCCCCATAGACGTAGATAACAAAGTTTTCATCATACATTAAAAATTGTGTGTGTTATAGAAAGTCTGTCACTATTTTATTAAATGCCGCCACATAAAGAATGACATACAATAAATACAATTCCTTAAGAACCCTTTCTCCAATAATGAACAATAATCTTGAAAAGATTGATGAGGTTAGAACTCAAACCAATCAATGTAACAAGAGATCCAAACAAAGAGATGAAGCTGACCATGGAGATTTGAGATTTTTTATTCCTTGGGTTCGGAGAACTAGCCTAGATGGTAGTTAATGTAAATAAAAGTCGGGAGTCAACCTCCTAGACTAGCGAGAAGACATCCGCAGAAGAAGGGTGGCTAAAAACGGGAGCAGTAATTGGGCAAAAGGGAAGGTACTGCTAGGACAGGCCCAGTAAACTCCTCTTTCAGTTTTTTGGCAAGTCGAAGACAAGACAAAGGGCCTAGCGCTTCTCCGAGTGAACTGACGTTGAGGAAGAGAATGTTCAGAGTAGTCATCAGTAAAGATGCCAGTATTGGAAAGACGGCACCCTAATTCCCCAAGAATCCAACATTTAGAAAACGTGACAATTTGATTGTAGATAAGGGTGTAGCATAAATGACCTTGTGGTTCCCTCCTTCACACTTTGATTTGTCTTGCATAATAGTAATGAATTAAAATAAAAACAAAATGTAACAAAGAGAAATGATGGAAGAGCTTCGCAGACACAGTGTCTGTATCTTCATTTTGCCTACAATGAGTCTACCTTCATGAGAGTATATATATATATATATATATATATATATATATATATATATATATATATATATATATATATATATATATATATATATATATATATATATATATATATATATATATATATAATATATATATATATATATATATATATATATATATATTTTTTTATTTTTTAATAATAAAAAAAAAATCACGGGCATAACCCTTTTATATATATATATATATATATATATATATATATATATATATATATATATATATATATATATATATATATATATATATATATATATATATATATATATATATATATATATATATATATATATATATATATATATATATATATATAATATATATAATTTTTTCATTGTGTTGGTGAATTAAAATTATGTAGATTATTTGGAGCAATTCTACAGTTTCATTTTTTTTTTTTTTTTTTTTTTTTTTTTTTTTTTTTATATAGGGTCAAGCCCTTGACCAACATGCTAAAAAATCAGTCAAAGTTTTAGTTGTTGGAAACCCTGCGAACACGAATGCACTTATTTGCTCAAAATACGCACCATCAATTCCCAAAGAGAATTTCTCTGCCATGACCAGATTGGATCACAACAGAGCTCAGGTATTTTTTGTAATAATTTTTTTATTTATTTAAAAATCTAAAAGTATTGAACATGGTTAAGATTTAAAATTTTTTGGTAGTTGCATTTACAGTATGACTATCAGATTATGTAAAACAAAATTGATGTTATAAATATAATATGTCACATTTTCTTGAAGATATTGTTTAAATATTATTTTTTTTTAATTTTATTTTTAGTTAAGGATCTTTTGATAAGTAAGAACTTTAATATTGTAGTAATAGAAGTTGTTGGAAATGGAATGAATAGTTTTAAATTAGTTTTTTTTTTTTCTTTTTTCGTTGTTGTTGTTGTTGTTATAAATGCTCAATTGCTTGATATGCTATGAAGATTTATTGTAACAAGTCTTTCTTACTACAGTTAAAAATTCATGAAATTATAGGATTTAGTGGTTCCTTCTTTCATTCATGTCTTCAAAAAAAAAAAATAAATTTTTTTCTTTCACATCTATAAGGAATTTGAGCTTATTAATGTTTTAAGTTTTAAATTACCGTTTAAAAAAGAATTTAAATACTCTTCTTCTAAGTTATACTTTTCATATGGAATACTGAATTTTTACAGTAGGAGAGTTAAGATTAATTTGATCAGTTGGTTTCATTCATTCATTTCATTGGTTTCACTGTAAAATATAATTTGAGAATTTAAGGTACTAAGATTTACGCTTCCTTTATTTTTTATCATAGTTACTCTCTTTTTCTTAGCAAATATTTTTAGAATTATTTGACGAGCATAGATGTAAATTTGCCGGAAGGTGTCATTTATTCATTTTGATTGTACAAACATTTTTAGCATTTCCTAATTAGAAATTCCTTTCTAATTAGGCTCAGATTAGTCAAAGACTGGGCATACCTGTTGCAGATGTTAAGAACATTATTATTTGGGGAAATCATTCTTCAACGCAGTTCCCTGATGTAAGTCACGCAATCGCAACGGTAGAAGGTAAAGATGTTCCTGTTTATGATGCTGTGAAGGATAGTGATTGGCTCAAAGGAGATTTTATTACAGTATGTATGTTTAGTTTTTTGCGTGATAGAAATATTATATATTTTAATCAACGTTATTTGAATTAACACTTTTCCTGAAGAGTATCTTTTGACTGAATTTATTAAAAATGATAAAACGGAAAAAATGAAGGATTTTTCATGCAAGACATAAAAAAACGTGACAATAACCGAATTCAATAATGAAATTAGCGAATAATAGATATTTTACAATATAGAAGTATCATAAAGATTAGCTTTTAATTTATTATGATAATTGTTATAAGATTTAACTTTTATTTTATTATGATTGTTATAAGAAATATTTGATCGTTTTTCCATTAAGACTGTTCAAAAGAGAGGAGCAGCTGTCATTCAGGCTCGAAAATTGTCGTCAGCTATGTCAGCTGCAAAAGCAGCAAGTGATCATATGCATGATTGGTGGCATTCAACACCCGAGGGTAAATTTGTATCTATGGGAGTATTTTCAGATGGCTCTTACAATACTCCAGAAGGTGTAATGTTCTCATTCCCTGTCACCTTAAAGAATAAGCAATGGACAATTGTGCAGGTATTTAAAGAAAGCTTATTTACAAACAATGGAAATTTTATGTACTTTTCTTAATTGTAAATGGGGGAATGAGTTATCTGGGAAGGGTTCATTCTTAAAAAAAATGTTTTTTAGTTATCGACCGATTTATTATGAAAATTGCAGAGTATAAGTATTTCAACGCGCTGAAAAACTCTATTTCTGACATTTTTCTGTATCTCTAACGGTTTGAAAGTTGGAACATTTTCTCCCTAAAAAGTAAAAAGCGGGCCCAACCCAAACCACTGGTCAAAATGACCTGAAATATTTAACTGTATATTTTTAGCCCCAATTGCTTGAAATAGTGAGAACATATTTTCGATTTTTGCTTTAGAAAAAAAGTTACATACATTTGAATTATTATTTTTTTTTTTTTAAATTGGGAAAATTTGCCCTTCCAGACAAAAAAAAATTTTTTTTTTAAAAACTACACCCACTAATTTTTATTTTTGGCAGGTGTTTAGAGGAAATACAGAGCTACAACTTTCTCTCAATACATCATTCAATGCTATTTGTTCCGTTTGAGATAGCCTCTCAAATTTTAGAAATTTCTTTGAAAATTGGCCAAATTTGAGAGGCTGTATCTCGAAAAAAACTAATAACATTGAATAAAGTATTGAGAAATTCGTAACTTTATACCTCGTCTATATATCCTGAAAAAAAATGAAAAAAAGTTGTAGGTGTATTTTTTTATTTATTTATTTTTTATTTTGTTCAGAGGGATAAATTTTCAAAAAAAAATTATTTTAAATTTTCGACAATTGGTCACAAAAGGGCATATAACTATTTTTCTAAAAAGTAGATATCGAAAGTCTGTTAGAAGCTTTTGTAGCTAGTGCATTTGTGAATGTACAGTTAAATTTTCAGAATATATTTTTAGCCCCACTATTAAATTTTTTCAAGGGTAAATTTTCAAAAACTTTTAAGCTGTTATATATACAGAAAAACATCAGAAAGTTTTTTTCAGCGCGTTGAAATGCACAGACCCTGCAAATTTCAGGGTAATTGGTCGAAAATTTAAAAAAAAAAATTATAATTGGACCCTCCCCTTACTTTATAATTTTATTTAATAAATTAAATAACATTATATCTCGAATTTTATGGCAGCTTCGTTTATTTTTAATATCTTAAACAGAAATTACTACCTATTTTAATTAAATTGTTGAAATTATAGTTTTTTTTTTATATTTTTTTTTAGGGACTTCCAATCGATCAGTTTGCTCAAGGAAAATTAGACATAACCGGAAAGGAGTTGTGCGAAGAGAGAGACGAAGCCCTTGCTGTTTGCAAGGAATAGGGATTCGCAGCAGTCAAAGCAAGCCTCTAATGGTCCTAATTAGTCTCCACTAGTCTGTATAGGAGAACTGTCTTTTAATTTGCTCTTATCATATTTGCAAATGATTGACAGTTCTTGTGACGTATTATATCCTATGTTTAATTTTTGTTATATGGCTTGTATTGTCTTAATTTAGGACCTATTTAGTGTAACTCCTTGACATGTTATCTTTTTGCTTTCTTAAAAATATGCAAATTTGTTATTGTTAAATTGTTGAAATTTTAATTGTTCACCTTTATTAAAAAGTTGAGCTCAGGAATTTTGGAGCTTATGAATATACATGTTTTGGGGGATTTATGTTGGGAGCTGTGTATATAGTTATAGGAGTTACAACACATGAAAAAAATCATATATATTTTTCAAAATTATTTGAATAAAGGCTCTTTTGACTGCCCTCGGAAAATGTATATTTAAATATATTCATTTGCACATTCATGAATTTCATTTCCGTTATCCTTGGCAATTTGATATGACTGACCTATAAAAAGTTGGGCTTTGTATCGAAGGAGAGTTTAGAATCTTGGCTCTTCCCGGTTTGAGAGAATACTTACAAGAATGGATGTCATATAACTGCATACTTCTGACGCCTAACAATTTGGCTACAGTTAGATATCACACTGTGTTTCAGGTCTCTCTAGCTATAGTCGTTAACTGGATTTTTCCTTCATAAGGTTTTCATGCAGAATAATCCTCTCAAGTATAAAAAAATATCTAAATTTAAATGTTTTCAAATTCTTTTATTTTAGCATGCATTATTTAATTTTAGTTTTAATATTTAAAATGCTACATTGAAATAGATTTTCATGAGCCTGATTGCTGTAATACTGGAGGGAGTAGTAGTTTATATTAGACTCCAGTCTGCTTTAATAGTGATAATGATGCATTTTAGTATTAAATATTGAAAGTGCATTACACAAAAAAATCAAACACAAACGAAAGTATTAATGCAAGTTGCAATTTTTAAGGTTTGATAGTTACCAAAACAAATTTTATGGTTAAATTTTAAAAATATTCAAACTAAGATAAAAAACTAGTGCCAAAATATTATTGGCTTTTTTAAAAAATTTTAATAGGTTTATTTCCTTCCATCTGCTTCTCAATTGTTAAATATTTTTTCTTCAATTTCAAAAATTTTATGAAAACTTTCCCCAACACATGGCCAATATTTTATTTTATACAGTTTGATGCTTGTAAATTATTTTTCATTTCTATAAGAGTAGGAACTTAGCATATCGCATTAAACTTTACCCTTATCATTAAAAATTTAAGCTCTTAAAAGCAATTTTTACTTTACACCGATCCTCGAACACTTGGTCAACTGTGTAATTTAAAAATTTAAATTTAACCTTCAATGAAATATTTCAATTGTATTGAAGTTCCTTTGTGCTATTGTCTGAACTGAAAATAGATCTGATCATTCTGAAAGAATATGCCAGAAGAAAATATGAATAGGCAGGATAACTTGAGCCTTTAGTAAAAAATATACAGCTGGAGTTTCATCCGGGTAAAACGTCCTTTTTAATAAAAACTTTGTGTTAAGTGGAAAGGACATGCTAAACATATGAATTTTATTCCAATCTTCAAGCTAAAATCCCTGCAAAAGATTCGGCGTTCAACCCACCTTAGGACTATAACATTCACATCCATAAAAGAATGACTGCGGGTTACACTCCTGGGCAAAGCTTTATTCCATTATATTTCTTTGGCAATTTAAATATCAATTACATAGAAGTACCTCATCCTTATACAGTACCCAATAATTTTCATATCTATTCTTCTTGATTACACTGCGTGCATTTAAAAGGGTAATAAAATTCAGAACATAAAGGGTGAACAAACTATTATTGAAAAATGAACAAGAAAACACCCATACGGACGTTGTTTATAACTCAGTTTATTTTATAATAACTTAAAAATTAAATTGCAAGTACTACAGGGAATAATTCTATAGGCGTAAAAAAAAAATTAAAAAAAAACAAAAAAAAAAAACAATAATGCATAAGAACGCGAATATTTATTTTTCTCTCTCCCTATATATATATATATATATATATATATATATATATATATATATATATATATATATATATATATATATATATATATATATATATATATATATATATATATATATATATATATATATATATATATATATATATATATATATATATATATATATGCTCGGGAAGCAATTGAAGTTTTGCTTTTTATGTGCATTTTTCCTTACTAAATAAACTTGTGTTAGTGCATATATATATATATATATATATATATATATATATATATATATATATATATATATATATATATATATATATATATATATATATATATATATATATATATATATATATATATATATATATATATATATATATATATATATATATATATATATATATATATATATATATATATATATATATATATATATATATATATATATATATATATATATATATATATATATATATATATATATATATATATATATATATATATATATAACCAGTAAATTTCCTTTTGAAACATTACAAACATTCCTTCCATGACAATTAACAATCCTATTTAAAAATTTGCCAAAATACTTTTATTTTATAAATATTATAGTGAAGTTCATTGTAAGATCTTCATTGTCTTGATCTCTAAAGCATATTCTATGGGTCAAAAACAAAATAATAAATAATAATAATAATAATAATAAAAATAATAATAATAGCATTCGAGAAAAAATGTTTTATGGCATGGTAGCTATTTGATTAGAAAATTTATGCAGGCTGTTATAACAATAATAATAATAATAATAAAAATAATAATATAAAAAAGATCCGAGGCACCAAATTTGCTTATTTTAGGAAAGAAATAATTCTGTATAATTCCTTTCTGAGGAAAAATTCGGATTTTAATAAACAAAATAATGCCGTCAATAACAGAATTGGAAAATAGACTAGACCATAAAAAAGTTTCATAAAAAACATTTTGAATCTTAACAAATAGCCATTTTTAAAATGCCATATTAATAATAATTAATAATAATGATAATAGGTTCAGTAACTTACGGTTTAAGTCTCATACAAACACTAAGAGAAAAGTATCACAAGTTTCCTAAGCTTATTATTATTATTATTATTTATTATTATTATTATTTAGTTCCGAAAAAGGCATTATTGGAATGTTTTATAATTTTATATAAAAGCAATCCAAAATTTTTAATATTTACAGTTATTAGTAAACATTAGTAATATTAAAAACTTATATACAATAATGATAAATAATAATAATAATATCAATTAAGTTTTTAATTTGAAAGCGTAGAATATGGTAATATATATATATATATATATATATATATATATATATATATATATATATATATATATATATATATATATATATATATATATATATATATATATATATATATATATATATATATATATATATATATATATATATATATATATATAAAGCCTCATTTTCAATTCTTAATAATAAAATCATAATAATAATAACAACAAGAGGGAGATATGAGAAATACGGAAAAAGTTCCAAAAATCTTACCATTTAAATATAACTAGACAAATCACGCGCTCCCGCAGTATATATATATATATATATATATATATATATATATATATATATATATATATATATATAT
Source organism: Armadillidium nasatum (assembly GCA_009176605.1). Classification (NCBI taxonomy): domain Eukaryota; kingdom Metazoa; phylum Arthropoda; class Malacostraca; order Isopoda; family Armadillidiidae; genus Armadillidium; species Armadillidium nasatum. The sequence goes on along the minus strand of SEYY01006867.1, from coordinate 95,658 downwards.
ATATATATATATATATATATATATATATATATATATATATATATATATATATATATATATATATATATATATATATATATTTTCCTTCCTGATTAAAAAATTCTATTTTAATTACTACTACTCCAATAGTCCTAAATATTCTTATACCAACGTACTACCAACTGGAGCTCCTCTTTTTTAAAAAATAAAAATCACAGTGAATTAAAAAACAAGCTCACTTCAAAACTCTTTTCTGAATCTCCTTCCTACAGTATACCTAAGGCTATATATATATATATATATATATATATATATATATATATATATATATATATATATATATATATATATATATATATATATATATATATATATATATATATATATATATATATATATTATATATATATATATATATATATATATATATATATATATATATATATATATATATATATATATATATATATATATATATATATATATATATATATATATATATATATATATATATATATATAAAAAGAATTAAACATTAAGAAAAAACTCACTCACTGGCGGCCGTTTGACAAGCGTTATACAAAAATAAAGGTAGCACACACCTTTACCAAATTCCTGTTAACTCTTATGAAAGAGGTGGGGGTGAGTGCATGAGTGTGTGTAAGGGGAGGGATTAGGAATGAATAGTGTCTTAAATAGCACCAAAATAAATATTAATAAAATTAATTTTATTATATTCCTAACTTTTGCCTAATGGAAGGAAATGAAATTTGCAGATGGAAGGAAGAAAAAATTTTCCCCATGATTTTATGTCACTTAAAAATAATAAAAATAATCATAAAATATATGCCTGTGGACTAGAATAATAATAATAATAATAAACTTTCTAAATATGAGTAAAAGGAAAAGATAAATGTTTTCCAACTACAGAAGCATGAGATATCTTTTCATATTTTATATATATATATATATATATATATATATATATATATATATATATATATATATATATATATATATATATATATATATATATATATATATATATATATATATAATATATATATATATATATATATATATATATATATATAGAAAATTAATGTCTGCTATTGAACTCGAACTAGCAACCTTTAAGATGATAAGTCTTTCACGCTGACCTCTAGGCTACGATGGTTCAAAAGGAAATCACATTGGAACTGCTCATGATCTACAGTCATGACGTCAATCCCAAAGGACTCCCACGTTGCCCTTTGCTCCAGTTGTGGTCGGGGGAGTCCTTTGGGACTGACGTCATGAATGTAAATCATGAGCAGTTCCAATGCGAATTCCTTTTGAACCACTGTAGCCTAGTGGTCAGCGCGAAAGACTTACCATCTTAAAGGTTGCTGGTTCGAGTCCAATAGCAGACATTAATTTTCTATATGAAAATAGTCTGAGAGAGTTATAGTAGACTTTAAAATCTGTTATATATATATATATATATATATATATATATATATATATATATATATATATATATATATATATATATATATATATATATATATATATATATATATATATATATATATATATATATATATATATATATATATATATATATATATATATACACACGAGGTAGCATGCCAAATTTTAATACTAATCAGTAATTTGGTATAACCAACTATAAGTAGGAAGCTATTGTTAATTGTTGCAATTATATCTCTGAATCTAATAGTTAAGCAGATCTTGCTCTTCTGAATCTCACTTTCTAAATATGTTATAAAATCCTGCTTAACTATGTAGTGTTATTAATATAATCGAATATTGAACAAGGTTTCAAAAAACAATCCTGTGTTAAAAGCTTTTTGTTTTATTCTGTAAAATAATAAAACTTACAGAATAATTTCGCAGAATAAAATGAAGTATCTATTTTCACAGCTCTCAATCTCTGTTCAATTCTATTACTTTAACAAGAGCAAAAAAACTACATGTATAATTTTTCTAAGGTTTCATACACAAGCATTTTAATATTAAAATAGCAAACTCAAAAATGAAAATACTTTTTTAAATATTTGAAGAAAAGTTTGCAATAAATATAGTTATCACAAACTTAAAACTAACACCTATCAACAATCTGGTTTCCAAAATTTCATTAGGAAAAAATTCTGAAATTTTATTTTGGAAAAATAGTTTCAAAACCGAACATGGCAAGTAACATCTCAACGAAGAATAAATGAAAGTTAATTAAAACATCAAACCTGAAATTAAACCTCAATTATATTTGGAGCTAAACATGAGGTTTGAGGTTTCAAATAACCCTATTTGATTAATTATAATTAATCAAGGCCATGTAGAACATCTTACTTCGCTATATTTTCATATCATATTTGACTAAAGGCTCCCGAGTTACATTATTTCATCAAGCTCTCTCTGTGTGTTATGACTAACTCTACCTACATAATTATTAAATCATTTTAGCGATTTTCTCTTGTAATACAAACTACCTATAGTGATAATTAACTAGACTTACAATACTTTTCCTGTCTATGGTAATTGCCTGATATGATCATCAATTCATTATTCGAAAGAAAAAAAAATGGAGGGGGTCAAAACTAATAGCAAATATTTGTATAGTAATTAGAAAAAAATAAAGTTGCATCCTAAAGAACTTTTAAAATTACATATCAAACTTTATTTATATTTCTTCCTGAAGCATTGGCAAAATACAGAGGTCTGATTTTAAAATCCTTACATAGAAATGAATAAATCAATGAATGATGAAAAATTACAGCCGCCATACAACTATATATATATATATATATATATATATATATATATATATATATATATATATATATATATATATATATATATATATATATATATATATATATATATATATATATATATATATATATATATATATATATATATATATATATATATATACTTGTGATATAGAACTACCTATATAAAAACATGAAATACGAAAAGGACTACAATCAAAGAATTATGTAAAAATATCACTTACAGAGTCATCACAGTTAACGCACAACGAATATAACGTAGAAACTTGTTTTCACTGCTTTAGCTTTACATTTAAAATCTGAGGAGAGAGTTCTGCTTTTTTCAGCAGCCTTAATCAGCAAAGAGTGCAAACACTAAATATGGTTATCAGCAGATAAATTTTTTTTGGTATGTGATTATATGCATTTTTTCCATAATATAAAAGAGAAATAACTTTATCAACAAGCAGTAGTAATATCCGTTGCGCTTCATGTCATAAAAAATCGATGGAAGCAGCCAATTGATTCTTATTTCAATTGCGACTAATGTCCATTGGCGATGGAGGAGCTACAGGATGTGGCAAAGTTGATTGCTGTTGTGGTTGAGATTGCTGCTGTTGTTGTTGACTAGTTAAACTAGACTGTGAAGTTGTTTGAGTTTGTAGTGAAGCAGAGCTTGGAATATTAGCCGCCGAAGCTCCCTGAGCTCCTGGAGAAAAGTGAGCAGGATGATGAGCATGTTGGCTACCCATTAACAATGGTGTCGTTGGAGGTGGAGCAATGGGCTTTACAAATCGTTCTTGAGTCTGACGAACGGGGGGTCGGGCATACTTTTAAAGAAAATTAAATAAAATTAAATATAAAAAAAATAAAAATATAAATTTTACATTTTCTAATTAAATAAAATTACTTACTCCTGCTGGTGGTGGTGGAGAAGTAGAAGGCAGATAAGAAGGTGGAGCAGACCCACCAATGCTATGAAGAATAGGAGAATGATGCAACATCTGACCACACGTAGGACATCGATTTAAACTACTTGGAGTAGAAAACATTTCTCTTGCAGGATTGAAGTTAGACAAGCCTAGGAGATTGGGAGTGGAAAAGTAATTTGAAATATTTGGGTATAAGATTCTCATATCTGAAAATGGTAAAAGAATTTTTTTTTTTTTTTTTTTTTTTTTTTTGTAGAATTGTATACAAGTGCTAAGTATAATCCACTCCAAGTAATGGATTTGTTAAAGGGTATCAATTAATAAGAATTAATTATATAATGTTGCATAAATCGGTAGAAACATTTGAATTTAAAAAATTGAAAATTCAAAATATATAGGGAAAATTATGTAAGAGCAAATAACAATTAGCCTTTTTATCAGGGATGTGAGAATAGTGGTAATTTTGTAGGATGTTAAGATTCAGGGGTTATCAATAAAAGGATATAGTTTTATTATAAAGTCATATTATAAACCAATTTTATCAAAATATAGGTTTTGTTAAATTCAAGACTCTTAAGTCATTAGTGAAAAGTAAACATGTGTTAATTTTATAATTATATAAAATCTTTAAAAAGAACAAAACATACATTAAAAAAAAAACGTCCGAAATGAAAATACTTATTACCTATTATTACTTCTGAAAACAAGCAAAAATAAAATTACCTTACTTCGGATCTGTTATGTACAAGTATGTTTAGCATGTTAATCCTTAACGCATTTCCTAAATAGGTTGAAAGTATAATAAAAGTACAATACTTAAAACAAAAATTTGTCAAGTCAGAAACATGTGAAAAGAAAATGAAATTTTCTGACATTACAAAAAGGTGAACATACTGGAACAGTATTTCAATCTCAAGTGGTGTACAACTGATTGTAACACTGGCTCAAACATTCAAATTAATAGATCACTCAATTTAACTATTTTGAATGCGAAGAAAGTCAAATAAATTGAGAATTTCCACATTTTCTAGATAATTATAATTCAAGAAAATCATAACTGTGGGTCAGTCGTTAGTAAAATTTTCAGATACATTTGAAAAATTAAGTTTTTGTAAGTCTGAACTGATTCCAACACTGGCAACAAACAATCATAAGAAATGCTCAACGAGAATCACAGAATAAGTGCTTATAACAAACAGCTAAGTAAAATTTTGAGTCACAAATGTATGTGGTCAATAGCGGAAAAGATCACTGTAAAATATGTGAAATTTTAAGATAATCAAAAAAAAGTTTCAAATTTGTATATGTGAACAACAAAAATAAAATAGAGACATCACATTAAATTGAACTGACAAAAAAAGGGAAAAAAAGACTACAACATGAAGAAAAATTTCTGTAGGTACTAAAGCGTCTGGAGTCGACAAACCTAATAATGATTATATATATATATATATATATATATATATATATATATATATATATATATATATATATATATATATATATATATATATATATATATATATATATATATATATATATATATATATATATATATATATATATATATATATATATATATTACCTTTACCTGGTGACAATGGTCTTGATGAATTGGGAGAAGGGTTATAAGGTCCTGGGCTAGAAACCGTTCTATGCCTATGAGAGGTCATTTCGTTGTAATGTCTCTCTTCCTCCATTTCCAGTGATGATTCAGATTCAGAGAGATGGCGACAAAGTGCTTCTCTGAAGGAACATTTAATATGAAAGAACAGAGTTTTTATTAGGGTTAATTAAAGAAAAAGTGCAAATTAAAATTTAAAACTGACAAAAGTGGTTACGTAATGATAATAATAATAAAAATAATGATAATAATAATAATCTGAATGAATTAAAAATAAATTTTTCTACATAAACCTGAGCAACAAAGATTATTGAAGTTTAAAATACTTACTTATAGTTTAAGATTTCAATTTCAAACTTTGGTAGAAACTTTCTATTCGATATTAAGAAAAAAAAATAGAATAATAATGTTCATGTTTATCATTGAAGCTATAAACTGATGTAAAAAGCAAGAAATATTGAATCGCAAGAAAATTATAATCCTCATGATTTTGTTATAATACTTATTAAAAACTAATTACAATAAAAAAACTAACACTAACAGAATTACCTTTTTTTTTTTTGATAGCTAACTTGTTCTAATGTGAAAAGTAAAAATTATTTTTTTTAATCCTCCACCAAATTTTTAATACAGTAACAATACTTAAAATTTCTTAAATTAAACCAACATTTTTTCAACTTGAAATGAAATTCGAAACCTGAAAGCTGAGCACTATAACATTTAATTATGAATGCAGAACCAGGTAATTATTTCCTAAAAAGAAAGTAATTTTGTTCAATACTTAAACATTTCACGAAAGCTGTAATATTAACTACAGATAAAGATAAAAATTTCTCACCTACGCTCAACCTCCATTTGAAGTTTTCTTTGCAAACGCAAATTTTCTTCTTTTACAAGGCGTTCTTCTTGGACATATTGCTGAGTAGTTCGATTATCTGTGCAAACATTAATATAACTTGAAAAATTTGTTATGAAAATTTTTTTTTGAAGTGTTAAGAAAATACATTTTCGTGATATGGCATGTTTACAAGGACTATTAAAAAAATAGTCTCAAAATTAATGTTAAAAGGATTGCACCAAAATCACTCCCTAACTACAAAAATCTTAATTCATAAAGTCAATAATAGAAACAACAAATCTATTAAGAAAACTTGCAAATATATTTTGAATAATACTTTAGATTGAAAAAGTTCACAAAGAAAAGGTTTTTAATTTTATAAAAAAAAATTTCAAAATTACTTCTACCAACTCAATTATACATTTCTTAAATGAATTCAATGGCAAGCCACAAATTCTGTGAAGCTTACGTTCTTCCTGAGCAATTGAGAGCTGATCTCTAAGCCTTGTTACTTCATTACGAAGATGTTGAATGTGAGAAGACAAATTATCGGCTCTATCTCCTTGATTGAAATCGGCTGGACTTGGCGGGTTTGAAATGGGTTGTTCTAATTTGCCTTGAAGCATTCTTTAAAAGGAAATCGTATTTAATAATTCGATTTCTCAAAATATACTGTCTAAAAGAAAATTTCACAATTGCAAGAGAAAATATGATTAGACAATATATATATATATATATATATATATATATATATATATATATATATATATATATATATATATATATATATATATATATATATATATATATATATATATATATATATATATATATATATAGTGACGTAGTGTTTTAATCAGTCTATACTTTCGGTACGATCTATTTGAACATGATCTTAAAGAAGTCCACACAAATATGAATGATTATTATTCAGCAAAGCAATAAACACGTCTTAAACATTTCACTTATAAAGGCAGAAATTTGTCTATACTATACAATAAAACCGATGAATATTAAAAAAAGTGATATCTCTGTTCAATTTTGAAAGTGTAATGATTATTATGATTAATATTTATCATGTCAATCTGTGATAATTACACAAGACTCCTGTAGAACTGTATCCACACGATACGAAGAAATTATAACAGTTATCTGAACAACTGAGCAAAGGACAAAAATTACACAAGAGGAACACTTAAAAAATTTGGTAAAGGATATGTTTAGAGGAACGTTAGACAACCGCAGCAAAGGGAGGACATTTCCTAAGAATTCTTAAATCAACATGATCAGACAACACAAGAAGAATTCATTAATTTAAAAAAAAAAGATGATAGTAAAGCCATTGTTAAATAATTGTAATAATTTTAAAAGGTAAGATAAAGTTAGATAAAAGTACAGTGATTGTAAAATTATTGCAAATTAGCAATAGAGATTGAGGTGGTCATTAATGCTAAATACAAGAATCAACTCATAAGTATTTTAATATTTCAACAGCATTAGACCATTTTATACATGGATTCCACATGATTCTACCAAAGTAATTGATAGAGGTAACGTGTCATCATTTCGTAAGTGATATAGTGTTAGATTACACACTTCAACTGCTACTTAAAACATTCTAAACAATACGTTATACTAACCTAAGGAAAGTACTATCATACATCAATAACTTAAGGGCAATTTTTTTTTTGCAACATTTTGCCCATACCCTTATTCTGTTCAAACTTTTTTTACATCCACCCAATTTTAACTAATTCCAATGAAATTAGCTTTAAATACAGAAAGAGCAATCAAACATTTTAAAATATTCAATAGACAATATAAAACTAAAGTCATCAAAAACAAAATCAAAATTAAAAGTAGAACATCTACATCTTCAAAAATTTAAATTCTCCCTCTTCACTTAAAAATAAAATAAAGTATATAATTATTTTCCATTTATTATATACTTCACATATAACATTAAACATATACAATATACAGTATATATAGTCAAACCAATTACTTTTTATCTATAAGATGATATTTTAAGACATTTTTTCCAACTCAGGATTATTAAACTGTGTTATGAATGTGCCATACCAAACTACCAGAAAAAAAAATGGAGTAATAATAATTAATTTCAACTCACCTTTTTTCAGCTTCTAATTTGTCCATTCGTTTCCAAAGCTTATTAACCAAAGCCTCTTGCTCTTGTTCTAAAGTATTCTCAAGTTCAATCTGCAAATAATAATAATAATAATAATAATAATAATAATTCTGAATATCAATGAAAGAATGAGGAAACAAGAGCGTGAGAAAGAAAAGGAGAAAAAAAAGAATGATACAATAACTTAAGAGAAAGTGACTGAATACTAAAATGAGGAAGTATGGTGAAAGAATACCCCATATATATATATATATATATATATATATATATATATATATATATATATATATATATATATATATATATATATATATATATATATATATATATATATATATATATATATATATATATATATATATATATATATAAATAATACAAGTTTGAAACAAAATACCTTTTCTCTACGAAGAGTTTCCAAATCATTTTGCTTTGCAACTGTTTCAGTTTCCAACTTTTCAATTTTTCTCATCAATTTGTTGACTAGACATTCTTGTTCTTGCTCCAAAGTTTGCTCCAACTCGACCTTCTCCTGACGAAGCTAAAAAAATAAATTAAATTAGTCTATAACTGCAAAGAACATGAAACTAAGCTAATTACAGAATGACTATTTTTTAGAAATTATAAAAATTATCATTCTGCTATACTTTTCTTATAATATCCATTACAAAGTAAATATGTAATTTATAACATGCAATTCCAAAGAAATCATTGTAATTAGGAAAATATTGTATGCAAAGTCTACATTAGCATGTGTTTTTCACAGCAAAATTAAACTGCCACACTTGCTTCAAAATTAAAATAAATAAATTATATACTAGTAATGTTATCAAAATCATCAAATTTATATAAAATACAAATGAACCAGCAAAATATAATTTTAAGAACTATTAGAAGAATTCAAAAGTTTTAACAAATATTACTTAATGTTAAAATGAAAGCAAAATGTCTTTTACATTATTATTATATTGCTCTAAAATTTTCATCTTCATTTAATACTTATATTTGTCAGATACTAGTGAAGTAAAGAGTCCAAGTCAGAGTTCAAACCAAAATTACTGTATATCCTTTTTTCATAATATAACAGCAATAATAATAATAATAATAATAATAATAATAATAATAATAATTGAAAATTTAAATCAAATTATATAAATTACTAGGCCTATTTAGAAAAAAAAAAAAGTTAATTATAAAATAACACAACATGAAATTTTCTAGAAATGAATCTAAAATAATTTTCACCTAATCCTTTCAATTCAATTTAAAGAATTAACACCTTTGTTGATAATTTATTTCTAATATGAACAACCTTAACTAAATGACTATAACCCTTCCATATTTATAAATAAAAATATTACTACATCAAAGGTTTTATTATTTTGATCATTGATTGACCTATTTAATGGTGAAGCAAATCTCAATTAGAGAAGAACTAAGAAATTTTACAATATACAAATACCTGACTTAATTTTCTAGACAGATCATTGGTTAGGCATTCTTCTTCTTGTTCATAATTTAAGGCTAATGTTTCCTTCTCCTTTTTCAAGGCTTGGATTTTTTTCAGTAAAGTGTTAGAGATGTATTCTTCTTCTTGTTCAGCTCTTGCTTGCTATATTTATATATATATATATATATATATATATATATATATATATATATATATATATATATATAATATATATATATATATATATATATATATATATATATATATATATATATATATATATATCAAATTGTTATGAAGCTATATTAAATATCATTTATTAAATTTCTAAAGTAAAATATTTTCTATGAAAGAGAAAAAACCTGCTTTTGGTTACTGTTAAACAAAGATTTTATTTAAGATTCATGTTTTAGTATTTATGCCAGATTCTGCTAATATTTTCTCTTACAAAGTTGTCTTTTAAATTCTCATATTTATTTTTTTTTTTTTCAAAGACTATAAATCTATATTCTGTGACACAAAAACTTTCTCCCTACAAAAAGCAATAATAATTCTAGCTCTTCTTCTTCACCCTATTTCTGGCATTTTTCAAAAAATATCAAATCTAATGGGGTTTCTTCCTCTTTTCCTCCTGTAGTAAGCTTATCTTTGGATGGCACAACTGCCATTTTACCTTCTGCTAAAGCACTCTTCACAATTCCTTCTTCTCCAACCCACTCCAACTTTATGACAAACAATGTAATTTCTTCTAAAGGATAATACTGCTTTGAGTTTAACATTAAGGAACATGATCCTAATGGTATCTCTCATATGGTTCCCAAATTTTTTTCCAAGCTTGTACCCTGGCTTTGTAAACCATTTTTTTCTCTCATCTCTCCAATTTGACCTCCTCTTCCTGCTGGCAACATGTGCTCATTCAGCCTGTGCCTAAAAAAAAGGGAGAACCTCTCTCAACCTTTTATCATTCTACTGCTTTAACTATCTTCTTTCTGAAATTATCATTCACATGAAGGTTTGGAAACAAAAAATTATTCTAATCTTATCTCTGATAAACAGTACATTTTTTTTGCCCTTCTTGGTTCTCTGCTTTTTGGCATTTCAGTGAATCTCTTGCTGTGCTGGTAGACATATTGAATTACATAGAGTCTGGCATGAAGATTTGATTTCTAAACTTCCTTTATTTAGAATCTATCCTTCAATCTGATTCCCCATCTTGTCATTCTAGAGCAGCTTACAACTTAAAAGCTATTATTGCAAATAAATGGTTCACCATACAAGGATAAGGTTTATCACAAATACTTTATTCTGTAAATGTTAAAAAAATTTTAAAGGTTAATAAAGAATAATGATTTTAAAAATTTTTTAAAAAAATATACAAACAACAAATTCATTTAAAAATATGAAAGAATAATTTATAAAAAAAATTAATAAATTGTTTAGCTAATGATTTAATAACTCAAAGAGTTTAAAAAATTAACAATAAGCAAAAAATAAAGGGACATTATACAGAGATCTGCACTTTACTCATAGGGCAAAGCAACCCATATATTAAATTATAATCCAAGTAAGTATCTCTAAGTCCTAATATTCTCAAATACTAATTTAAGATATTGATGAACTTGAAGGTGTTCAAGTCAAACCTTCAAAAAAATTATTTTTCAGGATTTTACAAGCAAAGTACATGTAGAAGTGAGCATAGCAGATAAGTTGGAGGTCTGAGAGTTGGAGAAAAAGGAAACACAAGCTATACAACTAGGGACTGATAAGGGTCTTCCAAATTAGGCCGGGGCTGGAGTTGCCTGAAATTTGTAGAGAGATCAAAAGCACTGAATATTTTAGGTTAAGAAAATTATATATAATTTGCTATGAGATTAATTTAATTATAATGAAGGAATAGAATAACCAAATTCACTTAAATTAATAATATGCATTTAAAAAAAAAAATAAAAAATACAGATTTTGTAAGTTTGAAAAAAAACAAAAAAAAAAAAAAAAAAAAATATTTTTGATTCACAATAGTGATTCAATAGGTTTACTTAAGTAAAAAATAATGAAAATATATGAAAATGAAAAAAAATAACATCAATGATGACTATCTTGCCTTCTGGAAGGCAAAAAAAGAATGATCTTCCCACACTAGCAACACTGGCAAGAGTATATTTGTGCCCACCAGTAGTCTCCAGTGACTGTGATTTAGAATTCAAAGTAGGGAAATCAATTCAAAAAGAATAAAACTATTGCCAAAAAATGTAAAAATCTTATGGTTTTTAAAATACAATCTTAGAGAAGTAACATTCAATGTCATAGCCCTTTGTCTCTGAATATTTCCCTCCCCCAAATTCTAAAAAATCACAATGTAAAATGTTCAAGAAGATTGTGATAGCGAATAGTAATTTAGGTGAATGAAGTTTATTTCCTCTTATGTTGCATTCATTTTGCCACATCCAATATGTAACAAAGGAGTAATGAAATTACAATCTTACTTTTCTTATATTTTGTTTGATTTTAACCACCATTAATAGGCATAATTTGCAATTAACCCCTGCAGGTAAACCCCGGTTGGTCCATATACTCATACACAACTCAAGTTCTCCTTAAAGGAGTAATAATAAGAACAGTATTCATTGTTATAACGATAATATAAGGAATGATACAAGTTTGATAGATGAATAAAAAAAAAGGGGGTGGGCAGTGAGAGTGATAATTTATAAGATAAAAAAACAAAAACAGACTTTACCCTTCCAGATGAACTGCAATGCATGGAACCAACTCAAATAAGCAACACCCCTATACAAGACAAGCAACTGTGGTGGTATAAAAAAAATTCTGTAGATAAAGTGGCAGTTAGATGGATGAAAAAAAAAAAAATTGTAGGAGGGCAAGTGAGTAAGAACTGATAAGGTAAAAAGCCCTTCTAGAAAAACTGCATTCCATGGAACAACCTCAAATAAGTAACGCATACTCTATACAGAAATAAACAACTAAACAGGGCAAGCAACTGGGGTGGTAAGAAAACATTCTGTAGATGTCATGCAACACCCAACCACTTAGCTTGTATAGTAACAGTGAACAATGTGATCCCTCTGAGAAAGATTTCAAGAAATGTAAATCCCAAGAATATTATGAACAGGTGAAGATTTAAAGCTAAATATATATATATATATATATATATATATATATATATATATATATATTATATATATATATATATATATATATATATATATATATATATATATATATATATATATATATATATATATATATATATACTTTGTTTTGAAGTATTTTATTAAAAATCCATACATTTTGTTGAGAAGGTCCTTCATGAATATAACTGAATATAACTGAAAAATCAACAATAGAGGGATCCTTATAAAAGAAGTCATATGTAGAAAATAATTTTAATGAACAAGTTAAAAAATATATACCACTCATTGCATTAAAGTCTAAGTTGTTTTTGAAGTTACAGTTGTGTGGAAGATTGTTAAGTAAACAGATTGCTCAGTCAAATTTTAAGATTGCAGTATATTTAAAAACAGTCTTTTAAACTGTAATACCATTTACTTATTTAATTCAAGTTATATACTTTTGTCAGTAACATATGTCCTTGTTATATATGGCTAAAATTTGTCTACCTATAAAGTTTTAAAATATTGTTGCACAACTTTGAAGTGACAAATACCATAATGCAGAGAATTCAGACCTTTTTCTACAGAATATGAAGACAAAGTGTTTGATACCAAATACTTTGTGCATGAATACCAAGTATTTGGCATATCACTAATGTGTCACTAATTTGCATATTTGAAATGCAGTAATTTTTTGGATAGAAACTGATAAATATATACAAATGTTTCTTACAGTAAAGAAAAAAAAAATTATTTTCGCAATTTCACAGTATAAATTACTGTATAGGTTTTACATTTTCCTAATTAATTTAAAATATTGCAAAAAGCAAAATAACCCCAGTCTGATAAACAAATTGCATCAAAATCTTATTTATTTTATGGAAAAACTTATTAATAAAACAAAAATTAAAAAATAACTGAAAAGCACCTAAAAAAATTGTATTCTCAACTGATTATCAATTGGTTTTAAGTGATATCACTATTGATATATAATAAATGAAAGACTGGAAATCTGCTTATCAAAAGCCTTATATATATATATATATATATATATATATATATATATATATATATATATATATATATATATATAATATATATATATATATATATATATATATATATATATATCATCAAATGCAAACTAACCAAAATTTCAAAAATTTCAACTTTAAAGTGTAAAAAATCAGGATTACCTGATACAACTATTTATAATTTTTTTAAAAGAAATATGAACCTTTCTGAATATTTTTACCGTATATAAAAAAGTATATGGAAATATGAAAATTTATAATTTTAAAAATATTTTGAAAATTGAAGATAATGAAAAAGTGGAACTGGGAAAAACTAATTACTGCATAATATTTAATGACTTCAGATATGCTTTTTATTAATATAAATGGGTAACACTAGTGTTACAGATTAAAAAAATTTGAAAAAAACATTTTTTTTTTTTTACCGAATTATTCAACAAAAATCTAAGACATGTATGGGAGTAAATTTTATGTAAATTTTTCAATATATTTCCATTGTCAAAATAACCTGTAGATAAATAATCGAAATTCAAATTGTTATAATTGAATTTTTCATGTCTTAAATATTCATACTGCAAAAATGAAAGACTTAAATATTGAATTCTTCTTTTTTTTTTTTCCAACATTTGGATATCTCCATTTTCCATTTTCTATATTTAGAAAATGGAATTAAATGGCAAACTAAAATATATATATATATATATATATATATATATATATATATATATATATATATATATATATATATATATATATATATATATATATATATATATATATATATATATATATATAGTGTAATAAGACAGAAGGCCTGTATCCCACAGTACCGTTCTATCTATCGGTTAGGCCTGTATCACAAGACAACATCAGTCATTCAGGTTATGATAAGTCAAATTAAGTACGCTAGAAAACTAAACAATTAGAATAATAATAATAATAATAATAATAATAATAATAATAATAATAATAATAATAGGCATAAATGAATTGAAAGCTAAATAATAATACAAATATCAAAAAATTTTCATTGATATATCAATATTTCCATATATCAGAGGTCAGAAAACTTCTTAATCTTTATCCCTTTAATTACAGTACTCTGCAGAAAATAGAACAGTAGGACAAATATGGCAACCTGGAATTAAATTATTTTTCTTAATTTTGTACAAACGAATGACAGTCGAAGAACAATTGCTTCACCATAGAGTAAAAATATCAGTTTAATTTTTTTTAAAGTTTTTCTTTTCATTATGTATTTATATTACTTTATTGTAACAAAATTTTTGGAAACTATTTTCAGTTGTCAAAACTGTCAAATATGGACAAATGGAAAGTTTGAAAGGTTCATTATTATAAAAACTTGTTCTCCAATAGCCCACTGATATATAAATTTGAAGTATATTTAAACTTCAACTGCACGAAAGTTTGAGCTTATACTGTCAATTTTATAGAAATAGAATAGTCAAACCAAAATTCTTTTTCAATAAGGAATTCTTGGTTGAAATACCTGCTTGATTTTGGCTACTTTAACTTTGATAATTTTAGTAGTCCTTTCAATATGGCCTATTAAAATATAATGAACACAATTTAACGTAAAATATTTATAACAAATTAAAAATTTACTGAATTCTACTGAACTAATAATAATACTCACAATATTTACAGAAGCCTGTCGCAAAGCACGATTTTCTTCTTGCAGACTTTTAACACGCAATTTGAATGTTTCAAGTTCTGCTTTTAAAACCCTGTTTTGTTGTTGAATACATTCAAATCTTTTATGCCACTGCTCCCTGGTAATAGGAGAAGGTGGCATAGTTGGGGGCATCATTGAAGGTCCATCTGCAACAGAAGACGAATCACTCTCACTTGCACTATCCGCCATATTTACGCATGAAATAAAAAGATGTAGAAAACTATGTGAACACAGCTTGTCTCTCAGCTCAATACCTAGTATAGTAGTTGGTTGTTTCAGACTATGATCCCTCTCAAAGAGGCATGTCGTTAGGGAGAGAGGAAGTAAAAGACGCAAAAATTTTTCAGCGTGTTCATATTCCCAAGAAAAAATTATTTTTTATGATAATATATTAATTATATATATATATGTATATATATATATATATATATATATATATATATATATATATATATATATATATATATATATATATATATATATATATATATATATATATATATATATATATATATATATATATATATATATATATATATATATATATATATATATATATATATATATATATATATATATATATATATATATATATATATATATATATATATATATATATATATATATATATATATATATATATATATATATATATATATATATATATATATATATATATATATATATATATATATATATATATATATATATATATATATATATATATATATATATATATATATATATATATATATATATATATATATATATATATATATATATATATATATATATATATATATATATATATATATATATATATATATATATATATATATATATATATATAGTATAGTATAGTGGTAAGGTAGAAACCTATATTAAAAAGTGGTTCAGTGATAATACAAAAATACAAATACCAAAAAAACACAAATACAAAGATCCCCTCCCTTACATAACACAGAATCCTACATCACATCACCTCTCTGAGAGGACTTTGGGCACAGCTGGCGGCCATCCCGGATTTTCCTAAAAAGCATATTTGAAATATTTGAAAGATCTCTGGACGACGCCGACTGCAGCGGGCGGCTTCATTAGCGAAGTGTGGCCACCTCAGCGTGGGGTGGTCAAGGGGTGAGAAGATAAAAAAAAAAAAAAAAAAAATATATATATATATATATATACAGTATATATATATATATATATATATATATATATATATATATATATATATATATATATATATATATATATATATATATATATATATATATATATATATATATATATATATATATATATATATATATATATATATATATATAAAGCTGTGATTAAAGATAGTAAGAAAACACAAGGATCCTATACCCAACCCTCAGAAGACGGAATTGAATTTTAAGGAAATTGTGACAAATATATTTATTACGCTACCATTTCCGAGCAAAACAAAGTTTACTGCAATTTGCTTTTTTTCCCACCCTTTTACACTGTAACCAGTATCACAGTCCCTAGTACAAGTAATCTAAGTTAAGTATAGAGTGCAACGCAAATTATGTAACCATCAGCCACCAAACAAAACAAAGTTAAGCGCGTACTTTTATTGTTATTTTTATTTCTTTACATCACAACTACTAATCCAGGAAAGGTCTACATCAGAACATAAATATCAAACGAAAACTACAATGAATAAATATTTAGAAATAGCATAGTCATTCATTCACCTATCCAAAGTACATTGGCTTAACAAGAGTATTTTTCTCTGGTGCCATGATCCACTTCTATCTAAGAATCTCAATTAGTCTGTTATAATTTACTTATTAGCTTTATTTTATTCATATGTACTGCTATGTATATATATATATATATATATATATATATATATATATATATATATATATATATATATATATATATATATATATATATATATATATATATATATATATATATATATATATATATATATATATATATATATATATATATATATATATATATATATATATATATATATATATATATATATATATATATATATATATATATATATATATATATATATATATATATCAGTTGTCAACATCGTTTATGGGCAGAGTTTTATTCTGGGAGGAGATATTAAAATAATAGTGAAAGCGTCAGGAATAAAAATCATGACAAGCATGCACCATTTGTGGAACCGGGACGCCGTTGAAAATATACAAAACTCTAACGTCACGTCAAGTCACAAAGATAAAAGATCGTGTGAATTAGAAAATTCAAAACAGTTAATAAGTCTTTTGGCCTTTGACTCGACCTTATCAAAAGATGAGTGAAACCTGAGCCACTCTAGAAATGAGAGCAGTACCTCATATTATCGGCATGTGGTGATGGATAGAATTAGTTAAGCAACTTAGGAGATTTTTAATGAAAAGTAGGAATAAGAAAGAATCCTGTGGAACACCACTGTTGACAGGAAAGAAAGAAATCGCTCCATCAGCAACAGCTAATTCGGAACGGTTAGAAAGAAAGCTTGACACAATTAAGCAATAAGGGGAGGGTCCAATATTAAAAAAAATTATTCGAACGTATGAGCTGAAATTTTCAGTGTATATGCATTTTTCCTTGAAGTTCTGCGGGCTTTTCTGACGTTTTTATGAAATTCTAGAGGTTTGAGTGTTATTTGAAGATAAAAGATGAGTGAAACCTGAGCCACTCTAGAAATGAGAGCAGTACCTCATATTATCGGCATGTGGTGATGGATAGAATTAGTTAAGCAACTTAGGAGATTTTTAATGAAAAGTAGGAATAAGAAAGAATCCTGTGGAACACCACTGTTGACAGGAAAGAAAGAAATCGCTCCATCAGCAACAGCTAATTCGGAACGGTTAGAAAGAAAGCTTGACACAATTAAGCAATAAGGGGAGGGTCCAATATTAAAAAAAATTATTCGAACGTATGAGCTGAAATTTTCAGTGTATATGCATTTTTCCTTGAAGTTCTGCGTGCTTTTCTGACGTTTTTATGAAATTCTAGAGGTTTGAATGTTATTTGGATCTAAAGTTCAAAAAAAAAAAAAATAGGAATTGGGGGGGGGGGTCAAACCACTGGTCCACATGAGCTGAAAATTTCACTGAATATTCTTAGCCCCAATTTCTTC
The DNA here is from genome assembly GCA_009176605.1 of Armadillidium nasatum. Taxonomy (NCBI): domain Eukaryota; kingdom Metazoa; phylum Arthropoda; class Malacostraca; order Isopoda; family Armadillidiidae; genus Armadillidium; species Armadillidium nasatum. Next base: position 76,912 of record SEYY01006867.1, on the reverse strand, counting down.
ATTATTGAACAGATTTTTGATATCACGTTTAGAAAAAACGATATAAGCACTTAAATTTTTTCTTGAAAAAAAAAAAAAAAATTTGGAAAAAGCCTAACCTTTCTGGAGGAAAAAGATATTTAAAAAAAAAGTTACCTACTAATTATTTTATTTTTGGATATTATTTAGAGGAGGGACATAGCTACAACTTTTATTGAAGTGCATTATTAAATGCTATTTGTTTGAAGTGAGATATAGCCTCTCAAACTTTGGGTATTTTTGAAATTTCGTCAAAAATGGACCATTTGGAGAGGCTATATCTCGAAAAAAATGAATCGTATTGAATAAAGTATAGAGAGGAGTTTGTAACCCCATTCCTCCTCTATATACCCACCAAAAAAATAGGAAGTGTTATAATTTTAGTTTTTTTTTAACTTATTTGTCCGAAAAGGTGGATTTTTTTTTTTTTTTTCAAAATAATTTTGTTTTCGACAGTTGGTCAGTTTTGGCCTTACAACATTTTTTCTAAAACTCAGGGTACAAAACTCTGTTAAAAGCTTTTGTAGCCAATAGAATTTTGAATATACAGAATATACAGTCCAAATTTCAGATTATTCGTAAAAGTGGTTTGGCCCCATCATTCATTTGAAAAAGGGTCAAATTTCCAAAAAAAACTTTTTAACCTTTATAGATTCAGAAAACACTAGAAATGACCTTTTTTTCATCTGGAAAAAAGCTATATACACTGAAAATTTCAGGAGAATCGACTGAAAATTAAAAAAAAATTAAATTGGACCGTTCCCATAAGAAGGAATCCCAAAGTAGGGGAGCTTCGAAAGCAGAGACGCATGTTATAACCTGACAAAAGTCTTAGATGTGTAAAGCGTTTCCAAACAAGACTCTCCAGATCCCTAAGGTCAGAATATAATTTTATGAGGTAGGAAAGTATATTACTAGTTGCCTCCAGCCCCGAAAGCCATGCTGATAATCGTAAAAAATGGGAAAGGGACTCAATATGATCCAAAAATTAACGTTGAGAATGGTTTTAAAGATCTTAGACAGAATATAAGTGAGAGCTATTGGCAGATAGAAGAATCAGAGCTGCAACCTTTCTTCAAAATAGGCTGGACAAATACACGCTTCCAACACTGAAGTTAAGTGCATTGTGACATACAAAGAAACAGTTGAACGAGGGACGGCGCTACTCAGAAGCACATTCCCATAAATCTCGGGGAGGAATACCATCCTGGTCGCTTGCTTTCCTAACGCTCATTGATTTCATAAGTCCATGTACCTGATGAGGAGGAGAAGAAGAAGAAGAAGAAGAAGGAGAATTGCCAGATTCGTACAGTTTTTAATTAGAGGAAAGCAAGATGCCAAAGAAATTAACCTGCTGAGTTGGAGAATTAGCATCGAAGCAAATATAAGTATTACAGGCCGATCTGTTTTTTTTATTTAGTTATGTTTTTTATTTATTTATCTATTTTGTAATTTTTTATTTATTTTTATTTATTATTATTATTATTATTATTATTATTATTATTATTATTATTATTATTATTATTATTATTATTATTATTATTATTATTATTATTATTATTATTATTATTATTATTATTATTATTATTATTATTATTATTATTATTATTATTATTATTATTATATAAATATTTATTTTTTGCGAAAACTTCGCATTTCAAAGAATAGTAAATTTTTCGAGAAATTTGCTTCTTATTCCTTAAAACTTTGAAACTCTCCCTCCCAAGATTATTATTATATATTATTATCTTCCTTTTAAGAATTCAACTATTATTGCAGGACTTATTGCAGTGAGTGCAATCAAATTTTTATTTTTTTTTTAAATAAAAAATTCCTGAAAAGTAAATCGTTAGAAAAAAATAAAAAAGATTCCTTTAAGAAATATTACCAATTTAAAATAAAAAAAATGTGTAAGACTTTCAATTAATTAAGAAAAGATATTTTTGGGTGAATCAGAAAAAAAACTCGTGGAAGAAAATCAATTGCTCGACCCAGTTAGTCACATCGCTTCTTTGAATGATTCATCAAGTGATGAATGAATAACCTTTACGATAATAATAATAATAATAACAATAATAATATTAATTACTATTATTATTATCATTTATGATAATAATAATAATTATTATTATTAAAATAATATCAATAATAATAACAATAATAACGGTAATAATAATAATAATAATAATAATAATAATAATAATAATAATAATAATAATAATAATAATAAAAACCTAATAATAATAATAATAATAATAATAATATTAGCAATAATAATAATAATAATAATAATAATAATAATAATAATAATAATTAGCAATAATAATAATAATAATTAAAATATTAGCAATAATAATAATAATAATAATAATAATAATAATAATAATAATAATAATAATAATAATAATAATAATAATAATAATAATAATAATAATAATAATAATAATATAATAATAATAATAATAATAATAATAATAATAATAATAATAATAATAATAATAATAATAATAATAATAATAATAATAATAATAATAATAATAATAATAATAATAATAATAATAATTTACCAATTCTCAACTCTCTACTTTTTTTTAATGATCTTCTTCCAATCATTTAATTACCTATCCACTCCTATGCTGAGGACTCCACCCTTCATTACCCCTTCCTTTTTGACCTTCCCAACAGCAAATAATTGATCCAAAGAGGGTTGCCTTGAAGTGACTTACTTCTGATCTTTCTCGAATTTTTAATCGAGGAAAGCAGAACAAGGTTGTTTTCAATGACTCAAAAATTCAGTTCCTTTATCTTACTACTCTAAATAATCTTCCACACAACTAAATCCTTCGTCTATCCTTAGCCTTCTTGGTTTTAAATCTTCAAGTTATTTCGACAAAGAATCAAAAAACATTAGTCATACTTTTCTTCAAAAGGAAATAAATCAAAGGGAAATACACGAAGAAAAGCACTCGAAATTAACGGCTTAGAACTCACCAAAATTTTGCATTTCGTTTAATGCAGATAGGATTAAAAATTATGAATAAATAAGATAAACAACTACGTTCGAATATAAAAATTTTCGAGTTTTAAAACTCGATCAAACAAATAAACTCATGATCGTTTTAATTACCAAATTGTTCTTGCAACTGAATTTGATAATGCCATAAAACTAAATTATAAATAAGCTATAAAGTTATTTGCAAATAAGAAAATAAGGAGAATGAGTTATAAATAATTTCTGAGATAATATTTTGGCTAAGAGCTAATAAAGTATTACATAAATAGGTTAGATAAATTAAAAAAATATAATTTTATAATTAAATTTTAAATTTGTGCATATATATATATATATATATATATATATATATATATATATATATATATATATATATATATATATATATATATATATATATATATATATATATATATATATATATATATATATATATATATATTAAAATTTAAAATCCTGGGTAAAGTGGGGTGAGGAGGGGGTGCTGCTTACAAGTCCAGTCCCCCATCTGAAATAAATATACTGCGTACATCAGTGGTTCGGCCCGCAGCTCTTCTTGCAAACGATGGTTTTTTGACTTGACCAAATAACGACGTATTCCCATGGTCTGTGGTTGCAGATTCCGAAGTCGAGCTATGAGATGTATTTTTGTTATTTATATATTTTCCTTTACTGTTGAAAATCAGTAGAATGATTTACTCACGTGGTTGGTTGCGCTGGTTCGATTACGGAAACGGATCCTAGGTAGGAACTACCTAGAAAAGTTCGTTTTCTCGAATGAGATATAAACTTTCAAATAAAATATAAATTTAAGTATAGTAAAGTAAAATAAAATATTTAAAAATAAAATAAAAATATTTAAAGTAAAATAAAATATTTAATAATAAAATATTTTTAAAAAATGAAGTGGTAAAGTTTTTCTTTTAGAGATATGAACTTTAAAAGCTAATTTTGAAATAAAAATTTCAATAAATGAAAGTTTATGAGAAGCAGTGATGGAGATGTTTTGTATTCTTTAAAAAGAAATGTCCATTTTGTGCCCCTTCCATGAAAAGGGCTCTGCCCGTGAGTGGTGGCGTTCTGTAAAAAAAAAAAAAAAAAATAATAATAATTCTAATGAATAATACGTTAACTAAATAGTTTTAAATACACTAAACTGAACTTTTATGAATGGCAGCGCCTAATGAAGAGGTACAATGAAAAACACAGAACAGTCTGCCAGAAAATTGTTTAAAAAAAAAAAAGAAAAAAAAAAATCCTCTTAGAATCATGACGTGAGAAGCTTTGATACTGGGCTGCATTTATCCTCTTCCCAGAGTATCCTCCCCCTTATCTTAATTGGGTAAGATTGAAATGTCAAGCTTCATACTCTTAATTAAAGAACTTCCTAATAAATTAAGTATTTTGATCTATTTTAAATTGATTTGGCAAATGACACACAATCAGCAGTTTTTATCTGACTCGGTTGTCAACTTGGACACAGAGTCGACGCATCTTTACGTAGCAGGATTGTTCGAAGCACCGGTGTGGTGCTCTGCGATGCGGCACATAATTTCAGTGTCCTGGTGTGGTGCAGTGCGGTGCAACATCTTTCTCTCTTAGTGCGCAGCTGCTCTTTGCTGAAAAATGCAATGCTCAACCAACCTTGTTACATAGTTTATAACGATGAAAATACGTGTGGAGGCGTCCACCGTCTAGGTTCAAACTTTGTAATTGCGTGGAGAGTCAGAAGATAAACGTTGTGTCCTCAGTAGTGGAGTTTAGATGGAGTCGCTGCTTTTTTTTTATCAGATAAAATTTAAGTTTGCTAATTTATAAACTCAACTCATTTTCAAATACCTTAATTTTACTGTTATTGTTGTTATCGTTTAGCTGAGGATAATATTTTAAAGCAAAATTTGAAGATTTGAAAGCTGCTCTATTTAAAAGAATTTTACTATCAGTAAAGAACCATCTTTTATATATATATATATATATATATATATATATATATATATATATATATATATATATATATATATATATATATATATATATATATATATATATATATATATATATATATATATATATATATATATTTTTTTTTTATTTTTTTTTTTTTTACAAAACGCCACCACTCACGGGCAGAGCCCTTTTCAAGGAGGGGGCACACACACAAGGACAAAACTCACACAAACACACACACCTAACGCACAGCCCTCAGGTGGGCGCAGACGGAAGACTTGAAGAGTGGAAGATTAAATACAGTTGGAAAAATAGAAGATGGTAGAGAATTCCACAGAATAGAGGTGGCTGGAAAGAAGGAGGTACCACAACGGGCTAGCCTGGGATTTCCTACGTCCACACAAAATTGGTGTGAAAGTAGGGCACCCCTCGTGCAACGAGGACGACGCAACGGTGGAGGAATGCGAGAGGCCAATTCCCTCGAGCACCTGCCATTGTAGTACCTGTAGAAAAGAGATAGCGCGCCAACGTCACGTCGCAGAGACAGAGGGTCAAGAGAGTTTGAAAGTAGGGGACAGTTTATTAATCTCATAGCTTTTGACTCAACCCTATCCAGAAGAGAGGAGGAGCTAGAGCCCCCCCAAATGTGAGAACAGTACTCCATACAAGGGCGAATAAGACCCTTATATATCTAGAGTAACTGCTCAGAAGAAAAAAATTCTCGCAACCTGAACAGAACTCCCAGCTTCTTAGAGGCAGCTTTAGCAACCATTGTGATATGTGGTTTCCAAGACAGTTTGTTGTTTATGTTTAGACCAAGAATGTTAATGTTATTTACAGGTGAGACGGGAGAGCCATCGAAGAGGATAGGAAAGTTGGGAGGTGTTTTTGAGAGGGAGATGTAAAGAAGTTGAGTTTTTAAAGAGTTGAATTTCACAAGGTTGCTATGACCCCACCGGGAAATTCCATCCAGATCGGCAAGAATAGAATCGGAAAGTTGAAGACGAGAGGCAAGTCTAGAAGCAAAAGAGGGAGCAGATTTGAAATGAGTAGAAGAATGTAGAGTTGAATCATCAGCATAAGAGTGAACAGAGTTAGAAGTGCAGTTGAGAAGATCGTTAATGAAAAGTAAGAATAAGGTTGGAGATAAAACAGAACCCTGAGGAACACCAAAGTTGACAGAAAAGGAGGAAGAGGTCGCTCCATCTACAACTGCCGAAATGGAACGATCTGAGAGAAAACTAGACAAGAGTAAGCAAAGAGAAGGAGGAAACCCAAAGGAAGGGAGCTTAGAGAGTAGTGACGCATGCCATACCCGGTCGAAAGCCTTGGAAATGTCAAGCGCCACCACACAAGACTCCCCGAAGTCCCTAAGGGACAGAAGACCATAGATCAGTAAGATAGGAAAGTATGTCACCAGTTGACCTCGAGCGACGAAAGCCATACTGGTGATCAGAGAGAAGAGAATGAGACTCCAAATGATCCAAGAAATGAGAGTTGAGGAGAGTTTCAAAAATTTTAGATAGAACACAAGTGAGAGCTATAGGTCGATAGTTAGAAGGGTCAGAACGGCTACCTTTTTTCGGGATCGGCTGAACCAACGCACGCTTCCAGCATAGAGGAAAAGTATTAGTATTAAGGCATAGAGAGTAGAGCTGAACGAGGACAGGGGCCAACTCGGAAGCACACTCCCTCAGAACACGAGGGGGAATGCCATCCGGGCCACTGGCCTTCCTGACGTTCATAGATTTCAGTATCCCATGCACCCGATCATGAGTAATTATAGGTAGAGGCATGGGACACCTGAGAGGAGAAGGAGTAGGAGGAGGGATGCCAGAATCGAGCAGGGTGGAATTAGATGAAAAAAGGAGGCCGAAGAGATTAGCCTTTTCAGAAGGAGTATTAGCTACAGAACCATCAGAGCGAATAAGAGGAGGAAAGGCAGATTTACAGAAGTTGTTAGAGATATTTTTGACAAGAGGCCAGAAATTTTTATCAGTAGTAGAGCCATGGAGGTCAGCGCACTTCCTTTTAATGAAAGTACGCTTAGTCCTTCGAAGAACATCCCTGCATCGATTCCGGGCTGAATGAAAATTAGTAAGAGTGATAGGAGAAGGAGAGTTTTTCCATTCACGATAAGCATTGTCTCTCTCCCGGAGGGCAAGAGAACAATTGCCATCGAACCATGGATTTTGAGGAGAAAAAGATTTAGTTGAAGATAGAATGAATCTGCCCATCCCTTCAAGGATTACTGCCCCTACCTTTTCAGCAGAGACAGAAGCGTCCCCCGAGACAAAGCAAGATTCACTCCAATGATAGTTAGCAAAGAAGCGGCGCATTGCCCCCCAATTAGCCCGATTAAAGTGCCAGAAAGTACGTTTAGGGCATGGTGGAGCTGTTGGAGAGAAAGCATTATAACTAAGAGCTATAAGATTATGGTCAGAGTTACCAATAGGAGGGAAAATGGTGTATTTATAACATGAAGGAGTAGTGGTGAAGCATAAATCAAGTGTATTCAAGAATTGGTTAGGACGATCTGGAATGTGTGTGGGTTCCCTAATCAACTGCTCCAGATCGTTAAGAATGCTGAATATATATAAATATATATATATATATATATATATTATATATATATATATATATATATATATATATATATATATATATATATATATATATATATATATATATATATATATAATCATCTGTGAAGTTATTAGCTTTGGAAAAATTTCTATCACACTCTTGAAAATTTAAAGAGCCTTTTAAACCACAGGAAAAGAGAATAGAAACTGGAAGATGTGGAAAAGGAGGAGGAGGAAGATGAGGTATAGAAGAAGGAAGAGAATCAGGAATTGGAGGATGTGGAAGTGGCGGAGGAGAAGGAGAAGACACAAAATTTTGGGAGATCGCTAAATATTTCGTTGTTAATGTACAGCTCTCATAGCGAACTGATGTTCTAACTTAGAATTTAACGGTGTTTTAAAAGGCAATTTTCAAACTGCTTGTGGAATGATATTCGACCTTAATTGATGTGGTCTACTCTCCGAAAAATAACTTTGAACAAACACATATCTAAGAACAATTGTGAGCTATCAAACCGGTTTATTTTTCTTAGATTCTGAAGGGAAAGTTTTTTTTGACTACCTGCAGAGACGTTATGCCCTCTGAATTGATGAGATACACTTACAAATACAAAACGGAACATAAAAACATTCAATTTAAAAGGTACCACACTCTGTTTACTCTATATTCAGAAAACCCTGCAAATGTCTTAATATTTTTTAATTAAACAAACATCAGCTGGTTATATGTAAACAAAAGTAAATATGTTTATTATCTAATTTAATCAATCAGTCAATTAACATATTTAAACAATATCATATATTTTGTAGGCAGAAAAATAATGAAAAAGTATACGGCAACGTTTTTAAAATTATTGAAACCAATTAAAATGGAATACAAGTTTAAGAAAAAAATAGTAGATCGGTTATATATGTTTCATTTAAACCTAATTAATGATAATAAATTGCTAAATCAACGGTAAAGAATATTTTTGCTTCAGAGAAAAGTTTATAAAAGGAATTAATACATCGGTCTAACTATCTAAAGTTCTAAAGTTAGTTCACATCACGTGAGCGATACAGATTTGGTGGTAGTGATAATTTAAGTTTGAAATTTGACTGCATGATAAAACACTTACAATCATTGATATCAGGATTCCAACACGTTGAATTTAACTCCATGGAACTGGGTATAATGCCCTGGAACCAGGTAACACTGAAGCATCTTTCTGAAGGATTGTGAGAGGTATGGGCCAATAGAAGTTTATTTCATTGCAATACAGAATTTATTAATCAAGTTAGAAATAAAAGATATTTTTGGGTAAATCAGAAAAAAGCTAAATTTGATAAAATTTACAAGCAAATGGAGAGTGTTATTTTATATTATGAAAAGCAATTATAAAATTATATAAAGACTTGAAAAGGAAAATAAAACTTACTCTGAAAAAAAAAAAATATTATTTTACTCAAATCTACAAAGTTCGCTTCTTAATATTTTTATAAATATCTCGTATTATCAAAGTTATTTTATTTATTTTATTTTTACAAGAATAAAGATAACATAAAAGTATAAAAAATACTTCTATTAATGTTCCAATATGTTTTTAAATTCAATTCTTTTAAATTTTTTGAATTGCTCATGATAACTTGCCTAAATAAATACAAAGGTAATAAACATATATATATATATATATATATATATATATATATATATATATATATATATATATATATATATATATATATATATATATATATATATATATAATATATATAAAGCTATATATATAATTTTAACATTTAATTAAAATAATATTTATAACAAACAATAAAATCATTATAATTTATTTACAAAACCTTATATATATATATATATATATATATATATATATATATATATATATATATATATATATATATATATATATATATATATATATATATATATATATATATATATATATATATATATATATATATATATATATATATATATATATATATATATATATATATATATATATATATATATATATATATATATATATATATATATATTATATAATAAAATTTAAAAAAAATCAAATATTTATATACAGGCCTACGTAAAATTTGGATGTTAAACGTATATATATATATATATATATATATATATATATATATATATATATATATATATATATATATATATATATATATATATATATATATATATATATATATATATATATATATATATATATATATAAAATATATATAATAAAAAAAAAAAAAAAAAAAAAAAAAAAAACCTTTTTTTTTTTTTTAATAATTTTAAAAAAATTAATTTCTTTTCCTTTTTTTTCTTTTTTCAAAAACGGCAGTGATTTCCTGGTCCTTTCTATTTTTTTTCAGAAATAATTAATAGATATTTATAATGTAGAAAAGGTAATATAGTTACAACTAGATTTTTTTGCATATATATATATATATATATATATATATATATATATATATATATATATATATATATATATATATATATATATATATATATATATATATATATATATATATATATATATATATATATATATATATATATATATATATATATATATATATATATATATATTATATATATTTTTTTTTTTTTTTTTTTTATATTATTTAATATTATATATATAATATATAATATTATATATATTATATATATATTATATATATATATATATATATATATATATATATATATATATATATATATATATATATATATATATATATATATATATATATATATATATATATTATTTGTTATTTATTTTGTTTTATAACATATACATAATTATATACAAAATACAACATTCAAAATAGTAAACTTAGATTTATTATTATTACTATTATTATTTTGAATTTTACATATAATTTAACAAAAAATTTGAAGAAAAATAATTTTGAATAAAATTTTTTTATTTTAATTTATAATTACCTTAAATTACAAATTATAATTACCGTATATTTAATGTAATATTAAAATTTTTTAATTGTAATTTTATTACATAATGAAATAAAATTAAAGCAACGTACCAAAATAATCTATTCTAAGTATTAGTATTATTACTGAGAAATATATAATTATTAACTGAATATATATATATATATATATATATATATATATATATATATATATATATATATATATATATATATATATATATATATATATATATATATATATATATATATATATATATATATATATATATATATATATATATATAATATATATATATATATATATATATATATATATATATATATATATATATATATATATATATATATATATATATATATATATATATATATATGTTACTTTCAGTCTGTATATGGGATATGGTAATTCTTATTCACTAGAGGGCGCTTCTGCTCTCTAATTTGAAATGAGAATTTGAGCGGGAAAACTTTCATTTACGCGGGAAAAACTCCATTTCCTTTTCTACTTCGTTCGTTCAAGGGTTTCGCTTCACAACGTTGTCGGAAATATTGGAATTTGGGTGCGAGTCTTTCCAGTCTCGGTAGAGGAAAAAGGCACCGGCTAAATATGCCAAAAAGTTAAAAATTCCAAAAACCTGAAAAACAAATTAGTGGATTTTAAAAACAAAATTTGTTATATAAAATTTTCGCTTTTATTCCATAAGATTTCGAATCCTAGATTTTTTCTACAAATATAATTTGGATTTTAAAATTATTTTGAAAGTCGTATTTGAATAAAGTTTAATCCAAAGTCTATGTTTCAAAATATTACATTTATTATTACCATCTATGAATAAAAGGTAATATACCAAAAATTTTAAAATAAATTTTGGTAATACAATAATTAAATTAATATTACGAGAATAAACAGAATTAAAATTTGGAAATTAAGGTTGATGGTATTTGATGAAATACGTTCAAAATATTTTCTTTTTATATCACTTCTGATGCAAAAGGGAAAATTTTTAAAGAAGCCCACTTGAAGCTTACCCAAATTAAGGAAAATGAGATTCAAACTCAAATTACAAAGGGAATTCTGACCCGCTGAACATGTTTTCCAGACTTACCAAATGTAGTATTTAAAAGAATGAGAATAGAGGTCAGAGAGCTAAGTAGAAGAAAGATGAGATTGTGTGGAAAGCTAGTCATAGGAGGAGGAGGAGTGCAGCTAGAGAGCTCAGAAGAGATATGTGAGTTGTAACACAGATAGCATAAGGAGAATTATGCAACATTTAAGCTTAATGAGAGGATTGGAGAAAGCAAATTATAATGTGAAAGCAAATGAGGCGAAAAGCCCTAGACCACCATAAGAGGAGGAGATGTATGATTGGAACCTCCTTAGATATAAGCAT
>SEYY01006867.1:55000-60000 GCA_009176605.1 Armadillidium nasatum | reverse complement strand
TGTGTATATTCTAAAAAAAACGTATAGTGCAAACAATATGTCTACACTTGGAGCATAAAAATGTTTTTAGAGTGTAATTTTTTTTACCACCACTCACGGGCAGAGCCCTTTTCAAGGAGGAGGCAAATCAAATCTATTATTTTTATATATGTTTGGTTTAGGGTATTAGAAGAGTTCCAATTATCTAGGTAACTTCTTATCTTTATCAAGTAAACTTTTAATTTCTTCCATGATTACATCTTTTCAGCAATAATCGTTTTTTATATAGTAGGTTCGAGAGCATCAACTGTAATATATTTACTTACTTTTTTTTAGTATGTTGGAAACAGTCAAGATTGAAACACTGCTGTACTCCTGAGCAATGTTGACTTAGACGTGAAGGAACAAAAAAAGTGTTAAAAAAATCTTAGGATATGAACAGACTATTAGATTGTTAAAATTTACATATATTAGTTACTGCCTTAATTAACATACAAACATGCAAGAAAATTGTCTCTTTATATGCTTTAAAACATATATACCCAGTTTTTTTTAGTTGTAGTTTTAGTTTTACTTCTTTAAACATTATTTTTTTTAATTCACAAGTTTCTGAGTACTAAAAAAAAAAAAAAAAAAAAAAAAAAAAAAAAAAAACTGAACATATATATTTAAAAGCAATGAGAGACAATAATAACGAATGATTAGTACTAAATCTCTTCCTCTTACTTACCCCAGCAGTTATGTAGAATGGCTTTAATCTTTTCGGGGGTCTTGGTTTAGTAACGGAGCTGTGAAGCTGTACAATGCTAACTATTATGAAAAGCACTGCGTATAGGGCGGTTATAATGAACTCCTGTAAGCAAAACGAGGAGAGAGGGTAGTTAAAGGTCTAACCATACAATGGAAACAATATTAGTTATAAGGGTATAGGGAAAATTTATATAGGAAGGGGTATTAAAGCTAAAGTAAATGGTAGGTCAAACAGTCCACTACACCAAGATATAAATTGGGCATAAGACCTATTTTTTAATAAGGCAATTATTTTTTTAATATTATTATTTAAAAAAAAAAGTAATCAAAGTTAGAATTAGAAAGTAATAGGATTATAAAGGCTATAAAGTAATTAAAAATCCTTATTATAAAATAATAATATATAATATATATATATATATATATATATATATATATATATATATATATATATATTATATATATATATATATATATATATATATTATATATATATATATATATATATATATATATATAAATAGCATACTATTCTATTCTGTACACTGTACAGTACATATGTTAGTACTTTTTAGAATCTATTAATATTGTTGTTCTGTTAGAAAATCCTTTATATATATATATATATATATATATATATTTATATATATATATATATATATATATATATATATATATATATATATATATAATATATATATAATATATATATATATATATATATATATATATATATATATATATATATATATATATATATATATATATATATATATATATATATATATATATATATATATATTATATATATATATATATATATATAATATATATATTAGAAAACCTTAACTGTATAAAAAATATTCCTTGTCTGCTCATTGTAAGTGTTGTGGTGGTTTTCTAAGAGTTAGTTCTTAAATATGCAGAAAGGAAGAAAGACAAGAAGAAGAAGAAGAAGAAGAAGAAGAAGAAGAAGAAGAAGAAAGTGGAGGAGGAGGAGGATGAGGAGAAAATTAAGAGATAGAAGTAATATTAATTAATAATAGTTAAGAGTAAGAAAAATTCTGAGAAGTATACGAGGAAATAGAAAAAGGAAGGAGGTGGAATTTAAGAAAATAAAAATGATGAAAGAGTATATCATATTTTTCAGTATAAATGTAGAAAAAATTACCTAACTTCATTTCTCATGTTTTGCGTAATTATATACAACACGATATTAAAAGTATAAATCCTCCACAAGTACTTTAACGTACACACTACATGCATGCATAGATATTCTGCCAACAACAATTCAACAAAAGCCAATATAAACATGAGCAAAAATAGTTTAAATTCTTACTTTATGTTTCTTTCCAATTAAAAATACCTACAGTACATGGACATAAATAATAATAATAATGAATTAAGGTGAAAAAAAAAACATCTTTTACTAATGATTTTAGTTATGAGCCTTTTATTGTAAGCCTATCTTAGTCAATTATACCCGTATACACTAACTGGCAACTCTTTCGTGGCCTTGAGAATGTTGCATGAAATTTAAATATAACAATAACTCAAAGAAAACTTATAAATTGTATTTGCATTCTCTCTTTATTTATAAAATAACGCAATAAGATTTAATAATACGGAAATATTGTATCTTACTGATTTATAAATATAATATGCAAAATTATGAGTAAACAAACAAGGGTCCTACGTAAAAATGCTTTGCAAAAGGATAAAACTGTTGAATATTTAAAAAAAAAAATTCAAAATGGTTGAATCGAAATTTTTTGAATCAAAAAGTCTTTCAAAAGGATATGAAAAGATTGGCAAGTAATTTTTTTTTTTTAAATTCAAATAAATAATAATAAATAAAATAATATAAAAGAAAAACAAATAAAATTAAATGTAGTTTTAATATTTTTTCCTATTTTTTTTTTATAAAAATTATAGTTAAAAAAATTATATTAATTGATTGAGGTATGTGTGTGGGACCCATGGACGAAAAATTAAGTTGCAATGAAATGAAAATATCTGGAAAGAATGATATTAAATTATAATAAGAGAAAAAAATAACAATGCATAAATAAACGAAATATATATATATATATATATATATATTATATATATATATATATATATATATATATATATATATATATATATATATATATATATATATATATATATATATATTATATATATTATAAAAAAAAAAAAAAAAAAAAAAAAATAATAATAATAATAATAATAATATAATAATAATAATATAATAATAATATAATAATATATATATATATATATATATATATATATATATATATATATATATATATATATATATATATATATAATATATATATATATATAATATATATATATATAGCTTTGGGAGTAAAAAAAAAAAAAAAAAAAAAAAAAAAAAAAAAAATAATAATAATAATAATAATAATAATAATAATAATAATAATAATAAACGCTTTGTCTTCTCAATTGGAAAACATATGTGAAAGATAAATACTATCTTAGCGTTTAACGCGTACAGAACATACGTAATAAAATAATTTGCAGAAGTTGGAAAACTGCGATTCCGTGTTCCTCTTTATATTAAAGATATGGGAAAACAAATGATGTTTTTAAAAGCATTTATACAGGGTGCTACCGAGCTACTATATTAGTTTAATACTAAAAGAAGTCTTAGACTCAAAATAGTTGCTCGGGATTTATGGATACCCTGTATGTTCTACTTTGAGGATTAGGCCAAATTAAAGGTTATATATATATATATATATATATATATATATATATATATATATATATATATATATATATATATATATATATATATATATATATATATATATATATATATATATATATTATATATAAGAGAGAGAGAGAGAGAGAGAGAGAGAGAGAGAGAGAGAGAGAGAGAGAGAGAGAGAGAGAGAGAAAGAGAATATTTACCCAAAAAACATTCGCAAAGAAGATAGGAGTAAACAGAAAACTGGCGGAGGCGTGTTAAAAGAACCTTGAAAGATAACTCAAAAAAAAAAAAAAAAAAAAAAAAAAAAAAAAAAAAAAAAAAAAAAAAAAAACGAACTTTTAGCAAAAAAAGAAAAGTTTTTTTTTGTTTCGATAATTATGAAAATGATTTTATTTTCTTTTTAGGATCGATTATAAAAAAAAAAAATAAAAAAAAATCGGTTTCATTAAGAAAATTGCCAGAAAAAGAGGAAAACCGATAATTGAAATTAAAAATACATGAATATCTTGATATCTTCACTTAATGTACTGACTTATAGTATATATATATATATATATATATATATATATATATATAATATATATATATATATATATATATATATATATATATATATATATATATATATATATATATATATTGTGATGGCATCCACATCCTTATCGGAGGAACATCTTCATCAAAATTAATCCTATCCGCATTCGCACTTACGAAAATTTTTAATCCGTACTTGACGAAAGTTTCGCATCCATATCACATTTCATCCTCAAATGAAAAAATATAACATCCGATCCATCACCATATATAATATATATATATATATATATATATATATATATATATATTATATATATATATATATATATATATATATATTATATATATATATATATATATATATATATAATTCTGTGTTACTTTAATAACTGTAACTATTTGTACGTTTATAAATTGATATGAAAAAAATTTAGACATGAAGTAAAAATTGTTACTTTGATCCAGAGATAAAAACCAAGATTTAATTAAAAAGTGAAGACGACGATTTGATTCACAATTAAAAATCAAAGCTTGATTCAAAAATAAAACCTGGAGTTGATTCAAAAGTAAAAACCAGAACTTGATTCAAAGCTAAAAACAAAGATTTGGTCCTCAAATAAAACCAGGGTTTGATCAAAAGGTGAAAAACATTGGTGGATTCAAACGAAAAAACAGGATTTGGCTAAAAAATTAAAACTAGTATTTAATCCAAAGGTAAATACTAGGATTTGATTTACAGGTAAACACCAGGATTTAATACAAAGGTTAAAATCCAGAATTTGATCGAAAAGTAAAAATAATTGTTTGATCCCAAGGTATAAACATGGATTTTATCCAAAGGTAAAAAAACCAGTATTTCATCCAAAGGTTTTAAAAAAAAAAATGAGAATTTAATCTAAAAATGAAAACCAGAATAGGTGAATCGAGATTGTAGAACTGAGGTGATGGATGATAAATCTTAAATATTTTGAAGATATCGAAAACT
>SEYY01006867.1:40000-45000 GCA_009176605.1 Armadillidium nasatum | reverse complement strand
TTATTATTATCATTATTATTATTTCTTACCATCTTTATTATTATGATAATTATTAGCTTACAGTTATTTTATTTTAATTATTATTATTATTATTACAATTATTATTATTTTTATTATAATTATTATAATTTTTATTATCATTATTATTGTTATTATTATTATTATTATTATTATTATTATTATTATTATTATTATTATTATTATTATCATTATTATTATTATTTATATTTTTATTATTATTTCTACCTCAATAGATTAGATAAAGATCACGACTATAATGGATATTGAATGTATTATAAATTTTTCAAAATAAAATATTTTTTCTCAGTGAAGAACTTAATTTAGAAATAAATATTTCTTTTTAAATTAAATTTAAAGGGCTCAAGTGGACGCAATCGTTCCCCCTAGAAACCCTCTTTAATTTTCAATCAAAATTCTAACTTGAACAAGGTTTTTTATTAGTATTCATTTTCGTAAAAGAAAAATAAATAAGATTAAAGATTTAAAGATTATTATTGCTTATATTACTATAATCATTATTATTATTATTATTATTTCTGATTTGATAATAATCATTATTCATATTATCTACATTATTATTATTATTATTATTATTATTATTATTATTATTAGTAGTAGTAGTAGTAGTAGTAGTAGTAGTAGTAATAGTATTGTTTCTATTATTATTTTTTATTATCATCATCATTATTATTATTAATAATATTAATATAATAATAATAATAATAATAATAATATATAATTATTATATTATATTATTATTATTATTATTATTATTATTATTATTATTATTATTATTATTATTATATTTTATAAACATTTGAAACACGTCTAAAAAACGAACCAAACGTACATTGAATAGGAAATTAGGCTGAAGAATTAACAATTAACCAAATAGTAACATAAAAATAAAAGAAATCTAATAAATAATAAATAAAGAAACAATTTTAAAGCTGAATGCATAAATAAGTAGGTAAACAATTAAATAAAATAAATAAAACTAAAATTAAATAAAAAAAAATTCCTCTTCGTTTAAAATGAGCAAGTAAAGATAGGAATATTTTTCAGGACAAATATTTTTATGTGTTACTAATTAGAAATGATTCTCTCTCTTTTATGTTTTAAAAATGAACTGTGACTTGTTTGTTTATTGTTTTAACTCCTCAATTGAGGACAATGAACTTTAAAAATAATAATAATAATAATAATATTACTACTACTACTACTATTACTACTACTACTACTATACTAATAATAATAATAATATTAATTATTAATATTACTATTATTATTATTATTTATTATTATTATTATATTTTTTATTTTTTATTATATTATTATTATTACTTTTATTATTATTGTTACTATTACTATTATTATATTATTATTATTATTATTATTATTATTATTATTATTATTATTATATATTATTATTATTATTATATTATATATTATATATTATATATTATATATTATATATATATATATATATATATATATATATATTAAAATATAATATATATATATTAATACTATATTATATATATATATATATATATATATAAATATATATATATATATATATATATATATATATATATATATATATATATATATATATATATATATATATATATATATATATATATATATATATATATATATATATATATATATAATATATATCTTAATTTTTTCGAAGCCAATTTATTTCATTTATATCTTGACACAAATTTTTAATATATAGTGGTAGTAACAGAGATGATTTTAAGGTTTTTAAAGATTAGTTAAAAGTAAAAATAAAAGAAAGTGATTAATTTTTAGAGAAGAAAATAATATTAATAATAATAATAATAATAATAGTAAAATTAATAATAATAATAATAATAATAATAATAATAATAATAATAATAATAATAATAATAATAATAATAATAATAATAATAATAATAAAAAGAAGAAGAAGAAGAAGAAGAAGAAGAAGAAGAAGAAGAAGAAGAACAACAACAACAACAACAACAACAACAACAACAACAACAACAAGGTTCTTCAGAACATAAAATCTCTAGAAAGTTTTTTTAAGATAAAAAGTCGACATTTCTTTAATAAGAGATTACAAGAGAAGGAAAACTTCAAAAAAAGAGTACATAGGAAATAATAATAATAATAATAATAATAATAATAATAATAATAATAATAATAATATAATAGTAATAATAATATATATAATAGGATTAATAATACAAATAATATAATAATAATAATAATAATAATAATAATAATAATAATAATAATAATAATAATAATAATAATAATAATAATAATAATAATAATAATAATAATAATAATAATAATAATAATAATAATAATAATAATAATAATAATAATAATAAAAATAATAAAAATAATAATAATAATAATAATAATAATAATAATAAATAATAATAATAATAATAATAATAATAATAATAATAATAATAATAATAATAATAATAATAATAAATGATAATAATAATATTAATTTCATCTTTTCAAAAGTATATCAAAAGTTTCCTCGACTTTACACTGGTGTGCTTCACATTCTTACCTCTCTTACCCTTCTTCACATGTTCACAACAGACTTTTAAGCGTTTACTCATACAAAATCTTTTAAAAAACAACTTAAAAATGGCGAAACATAAACTTGTTCCTGAGGTTCTTGAAGGAATGGAAACATTCTACACCTTTTTCTAACTTCAAATCTTTTTCCTTATACTGTTAAACTCTATCACCTCTGAGTTCATCCGATCACCATGTTATCTGAGTGTCGTCTTCAATTTTTTCAAGACTTGTGCAAGAAAGACCCTCGCCTACTGCGAGGAAACGCTTGCGTCATTTCGGTGCCGAAAACTGGTCGAACTTTCTGACGTACTTCTCTGATTTTCCAAGGAATGATTATTGCTTCCGTCGGAGGGGGTCCTTCGGAGTATGCAGAACGCATTTCCACTGTGATTCTCTGACAAAGAGGCTTACCTTCCACAATTACACAATTACACAATCAGTTCTTTTTTTCAACATATCAATGAAAACATAATTTGGACTTAAAATGAAGTATGCTGCTATAAGCAGTTTCTGGCCTAATTGCAGAGGTTGCGGCGCAGTTTGTCAATAGGAAGATAATCTTTGAATAGCTTTTGCTTTGCAGTTGCGTCTACTAAAATAGGAGAGCACATTAGCTGTGACGAGGTACGTCTGCTTGTACCAACAGCAGAGGTTTATTGCTGGGAGTAGCACAAACCTTGTAACCTTCGCGGTCTGAACAAAGGACGGCACTAATTAGCAGTCTCTAATGGGTTGTGACAGGTCTAGCAAGCCGACAACCATCATCCACCTGCTCAAGAAACTCTAGTCTTCCCACCGAACAATTACGAACCATTTGATCAACGATCACGGTGGAGGGGTTTCGTCCAACACTGCAAACAAGTGCGTGAACTTACAGGAGTCTGGTGAGAAAGGTGAGAAACTTACTCGTGAATATATATATATATATATATATATATATATATATATATATATATATATATATATATATATATATATATATATATATATATATATATATATATATATATGTGTGTGTGTGTGTGTGTGTGTGTGTGTGTGTATATATATGTGTGCGTGTTGAGTGTGTAATATTTGTAAGGTCATTATCTGATTCTTTTAACTGAGGTGAATGTTGTGAAAGCGAGGAATGTCATTTATTCTTCCATTGCCGAAAATACGTGCCAAAAATGACCAAGTAGAGTCCTCAAAAAATAATATTAAAACGTACAGACATTCAACGTCTTTCACGCACACATTATGTAGACATGTATGTACGTTTTTAGAAAAACTGCTTACACAGTTTCACAATTTTATATACGATAAGTTAAAATAGATTTTGTTTAAATCTTGTGAATATATTTTAAATATTTTTTGTTTAGAGGTATATATATATATATATATATATATATATATATATATATATATATATATATATATATATATATATATATATATATATATATATATATATATATATATATATATATATATATATATATATATATATAATATATATATATATATATATATATATATATATATATATATATATATATATATATATATATATATATATATATATATATATATATATATATATATATATATATATATATCTTATATATTATATCATCAAATAGCTGATTTCAATGTTCACCACTGTCAATGGCTTTCTTCTAGTTTTCATGATAAAACAGCTGGTGGTCATGACTTCCAATTCGCTATCCAAAACGACCTTGTGCAGTTTGTGTAGCTTCCTACTCGTATCCCTGATCACCTTGAGAAAGAAACCAACATTCTAGATCTTTTTCTAACTTCTAATCCTTCTCATTACACTGTTAAACTCTATCCACCTCTGGGTTCCTCCGATCACCTTATTATCTCAGTATTCTCTTTTATCTTTTCAAGCCTTCCGCAAGGAAAAAAACACTCATATTGCAAGAAAACGTTTGTGGCATTTCTTTATTTTGTAGAAAACACAAAAAGCTTTCTGGTTCCTCTTTCTCACGCCCTTTGGCATTTTTCAAAAAATGTCAACTCTAATTTTGCATCTTCCTCTTTTCTACCTCTAACATCTTCTTAGCACAACTGCAGTTTTGTCATTTTCTAAAGATGAACTCTTCGCTCCAACATTTGCCTCAAAATCAACTCTAGACGATTCCTCCTCCAACTTATTTATCTTTAAAATTATAATTACTTCTCTGAGCTTAATAAGAAAGCGAACGGTGCCGATGATATCCCCCTTGTGGTTCTCAAAACTTGTGCTTCCGAGCTTGCACGCTGCCTTGGTAAACTATTTCGTCTCTGTCTTTCTACTTCAGTCTTCCCTTCTTGCTGGAAACGTGCGCTCATTCAGCTTGTTCCGAAGAAGGGGGAACCCTCTCAACCCTCCAACTATC
>SEYY01006867.1:25000-27500 GCA_009176605.1 Armadillidium nasatum | reverse complement strand
ATAATAATAATAATAATAATAATAATAATAATAATATAATAATAATAATAATATATAATAATAATAATAATAATAATAATAATAATAATAATAATAATAAAAATTAATAATAATTAATTAAAATAATTATTATCCTTATTATTACTATTATTATTATATACATTTTTTTTTTTTTAATTTTTTTTTTATATTATTTTATATATATATATATATATATATATATATATATATATATATATTATATTATATAATATATATATATATATATATATATATATATATATATATATATATATATATATATATATATATATAAAGCTTGTGATCATTATAAGAATGATAATAATAACAAAATATTAAAACCTATACTGTTATATGGACACGAAACTTGGGCTCTGAACACTAATGCCAAGAGTAGAATGCAGTCATGTGAGGTGAATGTACCGAGAACGAAAGCGGAGGTGACAAGAATGGACAAAGTGAGAAATGACGATATAAGAGAGGTGCTGAGGTTGAAGAGCATACTGACATTAATGGGGAAGGGACAGCTTCGATGCATGGTTCGAACATTTGAAGAGAATAATAAATGTTAAACTGTTATATACGTAAAGAAATACTACAAGTAGAGACCGATGGATAGGAGAGGTGTTGGAAGGCTGTGAATTAGGTAGATGGACAACGTTAAAGCGGCAGTAGAGAAGAGTGGAAGGAATGTAGAGGAGATAGAAGAATCGAGAATATACGAAGATCAACGACGGTGGAGGGGTTTCGTCTTAGACAGCTGACATGTGAGTGTAAGTATAATGGTAAAATGGTGTGTTGATATTACTATTATTATTATTATTATTATTATTATTATTATTATTATTATTATTTTCAGTATTATTATTGTAATCATTATTGCTTCTACTATTATTTTTTTCTAACTGTAAAATAAATGTTTCATTGCAATCACGATTTTTTAAATTAAAATTTATAAAAAAAATTAATTTAATAGTAATTTAAAATATATTTTCAGTGTTATAAAACTTTTTCTAAAGACTAAATATCGACAACTCTACAAATAAAAGATGAAATTGCATCACAAACACCAAAGTACGTTTTTTGACTTGAATGTTTGACTTCCCGTCTAATATCAAATAAATATTTCGAAATCAATGATTGAGATATTTGTCGTTCAGTGTTTGTCGTTTTTATGGAAAGTCATTTTCCATTCGTTATGTTTGTGTGGTTAATAACGTTTTCTAGTCATTTTGTTTGCGTTGCTAATAACGTTTTTTGTGGTCCTGTTTGTGTGACTAATAACATTTTCTAGTCACTCTATTTGTATGACAAAATCATTTTTGGGTCACTGTTTGTGTGGCTAATGTTTTCTAGTTCATAGTTATTTCTAAGTAATTCTAATTCTATTTATTTTTCTTTCCCTTAATTGGGATTACTCCATTTGTACTGATTTCTTTTCCGAATCTTGTATTCATTCCTTTACTTCGATAACAAAGAGATAAAGAAAACATTTAAAAGATTTTTATGTTTATTTTATTTTATTTTTTTTTAATTTTGTTATTCAATTTTATTTCATTTTATTTTACTTTATTTTATTTAAAAACTATTTTATTTTTATTTTATTTTTTTATTTATTTATTTATTTTTTTACCTAGAGCACTGATCACATAAGCCAAATTAAGGTTCAAACTATTTTAGGATACCTTTTCAATATTATTCTAACGCTGAAGAAAAAGTTCATTGAAATTTCTAAGAACGATTTTTTTTTCTTTTTTTTGGACATGTGACGTTAATACTAATAACCTTGAAGAGCATTTTAATTTTTGTTTATTATTATTATTATTATTATTATTATTATTATTATATATTATTATTATTATTATTATTATATTATTATTATTATTATTATTATTATTGTTTTTAAAAATATATTTATAAGTTCTTTTAAAACTTTCTTAAGAAAATGCCGTCAGAAGTATGTACAGTATATAAAACAAAATAATAATAATAATAATAATAATAATAATAATAATAATAATAATAATAATAATAATAATAATAATAATAATAATAATAATAATAATAATAATAATAATAATAACACTAAAAATAGTAATAATAATAATAATTAATATTATTATGCTATGCTTTTTCTATGTAGGAAAAAGTATTTATACCAATTTTCTCTTTAAATAATAAGCAACATTATTTTAATAATTATAATTATATTTACATTTTAAATTTTTAAAAAAATGTTATTAGAAACCAGATGCTATTCATAAAATAAAAATAATAATAATAACAAGCTCATGTGCGTATCCCAAAGGGATACGCATATGTTCTTGCTGACAGTTAAATTTTATTATAAAAATAATAAAATTATTATTAAAATATTTTGTGAAGCAACACATAGTTATTTAAATAAAATTAATAAAATTATTATTTTTAATATAATTTTTATTAATATTATTTATTATTTATTATTATTATTATTTAT
>SEYY01006866.1:10000-12500 GCA_009176605.1 Armadillidium nasatum | reverse complement strand
CTACTGGCAGTTCTAGAAATCTAAAGAGGAGGCTTATGAATAATAATTCAACAGAACAATCTCCATGGACTTCTCCCGACCGCGCTTGAACGTGAGGCAACATGACTCGGACTCGGCCCCTTTTCCTCTCGCAAACTAAACAGATAAGGTTCGATTCCTCTATAGCAAACTTTAAGATTTGATGTTTAACGAATATTTAGTCTGCGAGTGTTAGCAGACTTTAATTATTACCTTGTCTGTTTAGTTTGTTAAATTATTAAATTTATCTGTTTAGTGGGCCAAGCCCGGGTCATGATAGATAGATAGATAGATAGATAGATAGATAGATAGATAGATAGATAGATAGATAGATATAGATATATATAGAGATATATAAGTAGAGGTGTGGGGTGAGAGATTGGAGGAGGTGAAAGAATTCAAATATTTGGGAATATTGGTGGATGCAAAAGGAGGGATAGAAAAGGAAATAAAGAATAGAGTGGTGGAAGGGATGGGGGGATTAAGGGAATTGTCGAGGAAAGATAAAACCTCAAAGGAAATTAAGGTACGAATGTTTAAATGTGTATTTGTAATTTGTATAGTATTGATATAAAACGTGGATGATGAATGCTCAGGTGAAGAAAAGATTAAATGTATTTGAGATGCAGGGACTGAGAGCGATATGTGGTTTGAGAAGGGTAGATTGGATCAGAAACGATAGAATAAGGGAGATGTGTGGATGGAAAAGGGGAATAGTTGATAGAGCAAAGGAGGGTGTACTAAGGTGGTTTGGGTATGTGTGTAGAATGGATTAAGACAGGATGGTGTGCAGAATGCTTAAATCCGAGATTGTGGGATGTAGAGTAAGAGAGAGGAAGGTCAAAGTAGAGAAATATTTATTTATGGATATATATATATATATATATATATATATATATATATATATATATATATATATATATATATATATATATATATATATATATATATATATATATATATATATATATATATATATATATATATATATATATATATATATATATATATATATATATATATATATATATATATATATATATATATATATATATATATATATATATATATATATATATATATATATATATATTATATATATATATATATATATATATATATATATATATATATATATATATATATATATATATATATATATATATATATATATATATATATATATTATTTTACCTCTGATGGACAAAGGTCAGAGGCCTAATAAAATTTGCACCAGAGATAGGAGGAAGTCGGAAACTTGGTCAAATTAAAAGCCAACATGACCTAATACACGTCGTTTGAAGGTGTTTAAGTCATAGGAAGTTGGGGAAAAATATATGAAGGGAGCGTGTTCCAATTTTACCAGTAAAATACATCTAAGATTGAGCATAGCTGTTAAGTCTGGGGTCAGAGAGATGGATAGAGAAATGATGAGACTGTGTAGAAATACGAGTCGCACGAATCCTTCTCAACGGATGAGGTATGCGAAGAGAGAGTTCAGCAGAGAAGTGTATATTGTAATTGCGATAGTGTAGAGAAAATAGCGCAACAATTCGATGAGCAGAAAGAGACTGGAGAGAATTAGTGAGAGTAGGAGAGTTGATAAGACGAAAAACCCAAGACTCCACCTTTTCAAGGAGAGTTGAATGAATGGAACAACCTTAGATGTGTGAGACGAATTCCATACAAGCGCGAACAACACCCCTATACAGAGCAAGAAACTGAGGGAGAGTAAAGAAATACTGAAGGCACCTCAGAACACCTAACCTCTTAGAAGCTTATTTAGAAAAAGAGGTAATGTGATCTTTCCAAAAAAAGATTACTAGAAAAAGTAACACCAAGAATATTAAAGAGAGATGAAGGCTTGAGTTGTGTGTTTTTCGAAGAAGACATTCATAGTTGAGTAGAAGATTGTGTCGAGAAGAAAGATGGAGGATTTGAACTTTGGTAGCATTGAAAACGACCATGTTTTCTCTGCCTCAATTTGAAATGCGAGATAGACTAGAGGTCAGCTACTCCAAAGCTACCTTCTTTGCCTCTATTAACTGCTGTTGAGAGGGGCACCTTTCCATTTGAAAAGAGTAATGAAGGATGGAGTCATCAACATAGTATTGGATAATAGATGAAATAACAGAGAGAAGGTAATTAATGAAAAGCAGAAAAAGTGTTGGGAATAGAACAGATCTTTGAGTAACACCATTATTATTAGATTTAAAGAAGAACGATGGCTGTCTACAACAGCTGCTATAGAACGACCAGAAAGGAAATTAGAGAGAATGTCACAGAGAGAAGGATAGATTCCGAAAGAGGGAAGTTTAGAAATCAAAGGTTTGTGCCAGGCTCTATCGACAGCAATAGATTCACCGAAATTCCGAAGAGCGGAAGATCAAGAGTCAGAGAGTAGTGAAAGAAGATCACCAACAGAGCGTTTCTTACGAAAGCCATATTGGCGATCAGAGATAATATTAGAAGAATTGAAATG
>SEYY01006866.1:0-2500 GCA_009176605.1 Armadillidium nasatum | reverse complement strand
ATATATATATATATATATATATATATATATATATATATATATATATATATATATATATATATATATATATATATATATATATATATATATATATATATATATATATATATATATATATATATATATATATATATATATATATATATATATATATATATATATATAATATATATATATATATATATATATATATATATATATATATATATATATATATATATATATATATATATATATATATATATATTATATTATTATATATTATTTATATATATGATCGCAAAACGCATATTTAAAACACAAATTAAAATAACCCAATAGGAAATTTTAAAAAAATTAGGGCAAACGTTTTCAGATTAACGTCCCTTTTAAAGCCAAATTTAAAAAGAGTTAAAACGTTACAAAGCAGAAAAGGTAAAATGGATACCAACACCAAGGGAAGAGGTTGTTTTAATCGCTTTCCATGGAGCTGGTCTCAATTTTAAATTTTTTTTTAAAAAAAAAATTTTGTTTTTTTTGTTTTTTTAACTTTTTTTATTAGATTAATCCGAAATTTGTTAAAAAATTTCATTTATATTTATTATATATATATATGATATTATATAATATATATATATATATATATATATATATATATATATATATATATATATATATATATATATATATATATATATATATATATATATATATATATATATATATATATATATATATATATATATATATATATATATATATATATAATATATATATATATATATATATATATATATATATATATATATATATATATATATATATATATATATATATATATATATATATATATATATATATATATATATATATATATATATATATATATATATATATATATATATATATATATATATATATATATATATATATATATATATATATATATATTATATATATTATATATTGAAAGACGTCCCTCCCAACAGCAGTTATTAGACGCAAGAAGGATGGCCTTGGAGCAACTGACCTCTGATCTATCTCTCATTTCAAATTGGGGCAGAGAAAACATGGTCGTTTTCAATGCCTCAAAAACTCAATTCCTCCATCTTTCTACTCGACACAATCTTCCACACAACTATGACATCTTCTTCGAAAACACTCAACTCAAACCTTCATCTGTTCTCAATATTCTCGGTGTTTCTTTTTCTCGTGATCTTTCTTGGAAAGATCACATTATTTCTCTCTCTAAACAAGCTTCTAAGAGGTTGGGTGTTCTGTGGCGCCTTCGTAGTTTTTTTACGCCACCCCAGTTGCTTGCCCTGTATAGGGGTGTTGTTCGCCCCTGTATGGAGTACGCCTCGCATATCTGGGGTGGGTCCACACATACAGCTCATCTTGAAAAGGTGGAGTCTAGGGCTTTTCGTCTTATCAACTCTCCTGCTCTTACAAACTCTCTCCAATCTCTTTCTTCCCGTCGAATTGTTGCGTCACTCTCTCTATACTATCGCTATTACAATGGACATTGCTCTTCTGAACTCTCACGTCGCATACCTCCTCCACTGAGAAGGGCTCGTGCGACACGTCTTTCTACACAGTCTCATCCTTTCTCTGTCCAACTCTCCGACCCCAGACTTAACCGCTATGCTCAATCTTACATGTACTCTACTGGTAAAGTCTGGAACACACTCCCTTTATCTGTTTTCCCAACTTCCTTTGACTTGCACACTTTTAAACGCCGTGTATCGGGTCACGTCGGCCATTAGCGACCCGAATCCGATTGCTTCCCGACTCCGGTGGATATTGGTAGGCCTTGGCCTTTGCCCACCGGAGGAGACATATAAAAAAAAAAAAAATATATATATATATATATATATATATATATATATATATATATATATATATATATATATATATATATATATATATATATATATATATATATATATATATATATATATAGTTATATATATATATATATATACGTATATATATATATATATATATATATATATATATATATATATATATATATATATATATATATATATATATATATATATATATATATATATATATATATATATATATATATATATATATATATATATATATATATATATATATATATATATATATATATATATATATATATATATATATATATATATATATATATATATATATATATATATATATATATATATATATATATATATATATATAATATATATATATATATATATATATATATATATATATATATATATATATATATATATATATATATATATATATATATATATATATATATATAATATATATATATATATATATATATATATATATATATATATATATATATATATATATATATATATATATATAATATATATATATATATATATATATATATATATAATATATATATATATATATATATATATATATATATATATATATATATATATATATATATATATATATCTAAATAAATATATAATATATATTAATATAATAT
>SEYY01006865.1:0-15409 GCA_009176605.1 Armadillidium nasatum | reverse complement strand
TTTTATTTATTACAACATAGCCGAATGGTTCTTTCCAGACTGTGTTACAGAACTCTCGAAATTCTTCCCAATCCATATCTTTTTAGATGAAATCATTGTATATATGTATTATATCTTTTTTAGGTAGTGAAAACAATATAAATACATTAGCGTTGGATCGTATTGTTTGACGAGGAAGTTTAAAATAATTTTGACTTATGTAAATAGAGCTCGTATTATTATGTCTTCCTCTCGTATAATAATCTTCAGCTTTACTTTGATTTGAATCATTCATTATATCAAAAACAAAAAATTTTATTTTATTGTTAACATCCTTTGTCAGAATTTCGGAAGAATCTTCAAATATTTTTATTTTTTTTTTTTATTCTTTTTAGGTAGATTTCTAATAAATGAATCGATATCACCTCTTCCTTTCCCCAATAATTCAAGAATTTCGTTTTTACCATATCCTTTATCAAATCCTGATTTTATTAATTTATATTCTGGCTGGTGTAAAGACTTTCCATAAACAAATAAATTATTATAATCTAACCACTTATTCATAAGTAACATTCTTAGTAGTAAATTCGTTTTACCGCATCCAGATTCTCCAATAATTAGAGCTCTACAATTAGGAGATGGTAATAAGAAATGATGTTCTTGATTATTTCTGTTTTCTCATCTTTCCAATGGATAGAAATGTTTTCCATTATTTATTATAGATAAAAAATAATACTCAGAATCATGCTACCAAGTTGGTAACGCGTCAGAAAGAGTATAGTTATTTTTAAAGAGAATTTAGGTACTCTATCTTCTTCATAATACTCGATATTTAACGAGAAGTGGGATACGTAGCGTATCAATAATACTCGATATTTAACGAGAGGTGGGATACGCTGTGTATCCCATAAATTATTTTTTTTATAATTATACATCTGACGCCCCGCCTCAAGGCGGGGGGCTTTATTTTTAAATATTTTTTTTTTTTTTTTTTTTTTTTTTTTTTTTTTTTATTTGTTTTATAAGAGTCGTGAAACGCGACACCCTTCAACAAAACTTTCAACGTTAAAGGGTGTCGTGCGGGCTTCAACAAAACTCTTTGTATATATTTTACTTATTATTTTAAATATATTTAATATATAGTCTTAAGACTAACCCGTTAAAACGTATATTATTTTTTTTCCTTAACTCTAACTTACAACTAACATGCAATATTTTTTATATTTTTAAATTTTTTTTTTTTTTTTTTTTTTTTTTTTTTTTTTCTATTGTTCGCCAACTAACTTATTCTATAATGTCCTAAAGCTAATGTGTTTATATTATTTTCTAATATATATCTTTTATCATCATTACTACTTAATGAAATTTTATTTATCTGTGTTGTGAATACATTATGCTTTTTACTTTGTATTGTATTCATTTTTCGATATACAGTCTCATTTTCAAATAATGCTCTTTTATAATCTTCAATATTAATTGCTTGATTAATAACGCTTTTCTTTACTCCTTTAGCTTTCTTAATTTCTTTATTTTCTAAAGTTTTAAAAGCGTATAATTTTGCTCTAATCCAACAAATTCTGTTATCAATTTTCCAGCTGTTTCATCTTTCATTTTACCTAATACTTTTTATTTTTTTCTGAATATAGTTTATGATCTTTTGGATAATCAGATGTATCAAATAATTGTTTATCCTTTTTCATATCTTTATAAATATCTTTCGTTTGTATATAATAAATAATAATTTTTCTTTTTATTATATTTATTTTTTATATGATTATAGTGGAAATCGTACATTAACGTTTTACTCAGTTCTAGGATTGACATACCTACATAAATAGGTTTATCAAATCTCAGTTTAGTTTTTTTCATATGACAAGCTATTAAATTTTCTGAAAATATTTTAAAAGATTCAAAGTTTGGTTTATTAACTAACTTCTGAGCTTGCTCTTTATTTTTAACTAGTTGTACATCTACTCTATTTCTAATATTTTCCATCGTTTTTCCAAACACTGAGTTGTTCATTAATTTATAGAAATCTTTCTCAAATTCATTTTTCGCTTCTTTTCTTTTATTCGTATTTAACTCTATATAGGATTTCATCCAATCGCTTTGATCAAATTCTAATATTCTATACACTTTCTTTAATTTCAATCCTAAACTTAAACATTGCTTTAAATTTCTATAATGGATTACATATTTTTCTTTATTATTTAGATTTGGAACTAATTTTGACACTTTATCTAATTCTAGATTTTCAGCCGCTAATGGATAATCGTTATGCAAATCATGTAATTCTTTCGGGTATTCTAAATCAACTTCTAAAATATAACCTTTTCTAGCTTCATCATCGATATCTAAAACATCTATATCATTTACATTCTTTACCCATTTAAATTTTCCTGTTGGTAGATACTGAGACATTGCCCAACCATACAAATTATTAGCATCTAAATAAGTGATATAACTATGCGGTTTATTTTTATCATAACTTTCTTGAATATATGGATTATTAGCCTTTGCATATCTGTGTGTTATAGTGCTTATTCCTCCTCTAATCCCTTTTTCTATCATTAACAACATATCCGGATCTTTTAATAAATCTAATTTTACTTTCGTTTCTTTTAATAATGCATCCCAAGATAACCCTGGAGATGTAAAATATCTCGCTGGATCTAATTTATAGGTATCTAAACAAGTTGTTCTAAAATTTTCAAACACATCCGCTAATAATAACGTGTCCGATTTTAAATATAACATATGATAATCTCTAAAAGTTTTACATTTAAATTTTTTCCAAATATTCTGTGCGTGTTTGTAATCCTCATTTGATATGTCTTCATTATTTAACATGCTATAAAATTTCTCTTTATTAGGTAATTTTTCATAATTAAATTTTAATATATCATCCATCCAATCATATGGGTAAACACCTTTCTTTCTTAATAATTTAAATTGATCATCTTGATAATATTTTGATAAATTTTTAAAATTTTCATCAGATAGATTTGATGCTAGTTTAGCTAGAGATGAAGACATGAATCTGAAACTATCGATAAATCTCAACTCCATATTAAAATATTTTTCCATTTTTATATACTGACTGAAACTTATATAAGTTTCATCTGTTTGAGGGATTGCTTTCAATTGTCCATCTACTAAACCAAAATCTTTGACAAATAAATGAGCATCATATTTAGATAAGTTATGCATTATTATTGGAATAAATTTAGGTTTTCTAATTTGTAAATTACAACTTCTATGAGCAGGTCCTCTATATTCTCCTGTTAGGTGATTATGATCTCTTACTTTAAAATCGTTTTCTGTATATTCTCTTTTACATACGTAACAGCGGTTTGCATTTTCATGATTTATTTTTTCTTCCGAAGTTAAATTCATTGGTTCGTTTATTCTCAATAATTCATAAATTCTTTTTGATTCTGAAATTAAATATTCTACAAACGTTTTAGATGCATTTTCTCCTTCATATATTTCAAACTTTGAATATTCATCCACATCACATTTCGTATAACAACACCAACTGTTTGGTCGATGTTTCTGTAAGTTAATGGTATAAGATTCTTTTGGATTTGGTTGAGTGGTATGTATTTTTGTAAGGTGCTTTCAAAATCCGCATATATAACAAATGGATGTTTGAATTGTTTATAATGAAGTCTAAATTGTACTTGACCTTCTGAAAATTCCATTCTCACAGGTGTGTGAATACTACATTCTGGTAAATGATTATCTAATAATTCTTTTTTATAAAAACTATGCAAACAGAATCGACATGGATATGTTTTATTTTCATGCTTCTTATTTATAAATGGACTCAAATGTTTCATCAGTAAATAATGCGTATTTTCATTGTCTGATATTAAAAGTAAATCAACATGTTTATTTTTCTCAATTTTAGTAATTCTTAATGGATATAATATTTCTTTTTCATCTAGTCCAAATACGTTAACAGACACATCATTTTGGTTCTCAAATATACTTATCTGTTTTAATTGAACTGGAAATTTTATTCCTTTCCAATTATAATTTTTAGATGCTTCTTTACTTTTGTTGATAATCTATGCACATTACCTTCATCTAAACATTCAGATCTTGCTATACACCATTTGAAACATTCATTATCATTTTTATTTTGAATATTAATCAATCCAAATTTTGGGTTCTTATATTTTGATGGAGTTTCAATATATGAAGAAGCTCTTAATGGTTTATATTTAGCAACTTTTATTTCAAAATCTAAAAGTTTTTTTAATTATCCATCCTGATCCTTCTCTCGTAAATTTACATATTTTTTCTTCAATTTTAAAGGGTGGTTAAATTTTAAGGGCCGATGTTGATTTTGAATAAAACACAAATTACTTAGGAATTTATTGTCATTTCTTTTTATTATGATAATATGGTATGTTCAATTATGTATGGAACAAAATATCGGCCAAATGGCCGCCGCGACCTCGGCGGGACACCTCCATCCGATGGTCCAAATTTCGATGACGCTGAGGCATAATTGGGGTTCTATGCCGTTAATGTGCGAATTATCTCATCCTTTAGCTCTTAATGTTGCTGGCTTATCGACGTACACCTTTTCTTTCAAAATAACCCCAAAGAAAGAAGTCCAACGGTGTCAAATCACATGATCTTGGCGGCCAATTGACATCGCCACCACGTGAGATAAACGGCCATTGAATTTGTCGCGCAAAATAGCCATTGTTTCGTTAGCTGTGTGGCAAGTGGCACCGTCCTGTTGAAACCACATATCGTCCACATCCATACCTTCCAATTCGTGCCATAAAAAGTTCGTTATCATCTCACGATAGCGAACACCATTCACAGTAACTGCCTGACCGGCCTCATTTTGGAAAAAATACGGCCCGATGATGCCGCCAGCCCATAAACCACACCAAACAGTCACTCTTTGTGGGTGCATTGGTTTTTCGACAATCACTCTTGGATTAGCATTCGCCCAAATGCGGCAATTCTGCTTATTGGTACGAGCATGCACTGGTCTTTTCAAATCTCCTACAGACCCGGTTTGCTCAAATTTTTTCACGATTTTTCCGATTGTACGCACATTTGGACGATTAAATTGACCAAAAAAATCACGAAGTGCACGATATGCATTTTGATTTGAACGACCATTTTCATAATAAGCCTGAATAACTTTAACACGTTGCTCCATTGTGTATCTTTCCCAAATTGAGTAAGTCTGAAATTGAAAAAAGTCAAATGAAATGCAGTAAAAAACTTAACGTTTAGGTGTGGTTCACATTCAACATCGGCCCATACAATTTAACCACCCTTTATTAATCATAACGTGAATAGTATCTTTTATTCGAGAATTATTTGTTATACTTGTCATAGAACCGCTATTAAACCAATTATTTATCATTTCTTTTCTTCCATCAGGTAAATTTTTATAGAATTCAACGTGAAGAGAAAGACTTAATTTTAAATTTTTCCAATTTTGGTCTTGAATTTTATTTTCAATTGTACTCATCATATTGTTAATAAATGTTTTGGGTCAATTATATTTATATTTTTATAACAATAGGCTTTAAAATTACCTTGAATTCCTTCTCGACAATTTTTATAACCACATTGAGCATAATTTACTTTTTATCATCATAAGCATATATCATCAAAATAATTCAAATTAAGCAATGATTGATTTGTATTTTTCATATGTTTATTACTTCTTACATGAATTTTAAAATTATTTAATTTTAGTATTACAGATCTCACAAGTTGTCATTTTATTATAGATTTTTTTATTATAAGTCAATTTTGGATTTTGCTCATTCCCAGATCTTGCCATTTTATTATAGATTCTTTTATTATAACTCAATTTTTATTTTTTCTTAATTTATCAAAACTTAAAATTTATGCAGTCTCCTCCAACGCCTTTCTCCAAGTCTTACCACAACACTTTTTTGATAATAAAATTAATTTTTTCTTTAAAAAAACTTGAGTAAGCAAACCCGCAGCGAGCGTGCTCAAGGTTTTCCTGCTAAAGTAATCATTCAGTTTTTTCGGGAAGGGCCTCGTAGCCTCTAAGCATCCCACCTACGGTCTTAAACAAACATATATAAGTAGTAGGTAAAACAATGAGCAAGCAAAGCGAGCGAGTACCGGACCATCACCGAATGATAGCGAGCGTAGCGAGCGAAAATGAGGGGGTGTTCCGGTACCATCGTTTTACCTACTACTTATATATATATATATATATATATATATATATATATATATATATATATATATATATATATATATATATATATATATATATATATATATATATATATATATATATATATATATGATATATATATATATATATATATATATATATTATATATATATATATATATATATATATATATATATATATATATATATATATAATATATATATATATATATATATATATATATATATATATATATATATATATTATTATGCTCTTCGGCCTTTCGGTGAATCTTTGCTGTCGCTCTGGACATATCGAAAGCCTTCGATAGAGTCTGGCACAAAGCTTTGATTTCTAAAGTTCCCTCTTTCGGTATCCTTCTCTTTGTGATCTTTTCTCTAATTTCCTTTCTGGTCTTTCTATAGCAGCTGTTGTAGACGGCCACCGTTCTTCCTTTAAATCTATTAATAGTGGTGTTCCTCAGGGTTCTGTCCTATCCCAAACACTCTTTCTGTTTTTTATTAATGACCTTCTCTATTACCTCATCACTTATCCACTCCTATGCTGATGACTCCACCATCATTACTCCTTCCAGTTTGGAAAACGTCCAACCCAACAGCAGTTGATAGACTCGAGAAGAGTAGCCTTTTAATAACTAACCTCTGATCTTTCTCGTATTTCAAATTGGGGCAGAGAAAACATGGTTTTTTTCAATGCCTCAAAAACTCAGTTTCTCCATCTCTCCACTCGACACAATCTTCCACACAACTATGATATCTTCTTCGAAAAACACACAGCTCAAACCTCTTTCTGTTCTTAATATTCTTGGCGTATCCTTTTCTCATGATCTTTCTTAGAAAGATCACATTACTTCTCTTTCTAAGCAAGCTTCTAAGAGGTTGGGTGTTCTGAGACGCCTTCAGAATTACTTTACGCCACCCCTGTTATTTGCTCTGTATAGGGGTGTTGTTCGCCTTTGTATGGGGTATGCGTCACACATCTGGGGTGGTTCCACTCATACAGCTCTCCTAGAGAAGGTGGAGTCTAGGACTTTTCGTCTCATCAACTCTCCTGCTCTTACCAACTCTCTTCAATCTCTTTCTGCCGTCGAATTGTTGCTTCACTCTCTCTTTACTATCATTATTACAACGGACACTGCTCTTCTGAACTCACTCGTCGCATACCTCTTACATTGAGAAGAGCTCGTGCAACACGCCTTTCTACACAGTCTCTTCCTTTCTCTGTCCAACTCTCAGACCCCAGGCTTAACCGCTATGCTCAATCTTACATATACTCTACTGGTAAAGTCTGGAACTCACTCCCTATATCTGTTTTGACAACTTCCTTTGAATTGCATACTTTCAAACGTCGTGTATCTGGACATGTTGGCATTCTCCGATCAAGGTTAGGTTTTTTCCAACTCTGGTGGAATTTAGTAGGCCTCTTAGCGTTTGCCCTCCGGAGGATATATATATATATATATATATATATATATATATATATATATATATATATATATATATATATATGGCGAGATCGGCCACATCCGGTTTTTAAACCGGATAACCGGCTCGAAAAAACGCATTTGCCCGATTTTTTCACAATTTTAACTGGATTTTCTGGATTTTAGTCCGGTTTTCGATGTTTTAGTCCGGTTTTAGAGATTTTTGTCTGATTTTTAAACTGAATTAGCGGTTTCCGAGCCGAATTTCCGCAATTTTAACCAAAAATTCGGAAATTTTATAAAAAAAATTAGAATTTCTTTTGATTTTTATTTGTCCATCCGGTTTTTGACCAATTTTAGTCTGGTTTTCATCCGGTCATCCGACTTTTAAACTGGATGTTCGGTTTTGCAATTTTAGACCTGTTTTATTTTAGAGTCGAACGATATATTGAACGATATATCTACCGATTAATCGAACGATATATCGATCGGTTAATCAAAGATTTTCAGTTTTAACTAATGATTCTCCTGCTCTTACATGGCAGTTTTAAGGGACGAACGATAAATCGTTCAATTTATCGGAAAAAAAAATTTTTTTAAAATAAAAAAAATAAAAAAATAAAAAAAATAAAAAAAATAAAAAATAAAAAAAAAATTAAAAAATAGGATGCAAAACACCCTAAATCACCTAAATCACCTAATTCTCATAGGGCGCCTAAGGCACCTAAATTACCTAAAACAATCAAAACAGCCAAAACACTGAATACACAAGCACAAATCACGGAATCATCAAATTCAGACAGACATGCACACACACAAGCACACACGTAAGCACATGCACACAGATACACGCACACATATACACACGCGTGCGCTCATTCACACACACACATCAAACATAACCTCACAAATGTAAAACACATAGCCCCATAAGCACAAAAAGCTAAACTCATTCACACAAAAATACAAAACACCATACCTAAATACAAAAACACAAAACTCACTTAAATCCATCACCCCAAGTCACAAAAACACCAAATTGAAAGATAAAATTCACATAAAACACTTATCACCATTATCACAAACAATAGAAACAACAAATTTCAAGCACACAAAACACAAAAATTCCCTTAATTTCATTATCTCATGCCACAAATACACCAAACTCAAGCACACAAAACACAAAATTTACTAATCTCCATAGCCGCAGGTCACAAAAACATCATTCTCATGCACGTAAACCACATAACTCACTTAACTCTATCATCACAAATAACAGAAACACCAAATTCAAAGACATAAAACAAAAAAAGCACAACACCAGCGCCACAAACCACAAAAACAACAAGCTAAATCAATCAAAATGCTCAATTCACATAATTTCATTATAACAGTTCAAAATAACCAAAACCAAGCATGCAATTCACAAAAATACCTAAATTCATCACCACAAGTCATAAAAGCACTAAATTCAAAGCACAAAGTACAAAAAAAAACTTCAACATCACAAGTCTTAATACATCAAATCAAACAAAAAACAAATTTCGCTTTAAATCAACAGTACAAATCACAAAAACTAAGCTCAAACACATAAATCACAAAAAAAACTCTTAACTCCAGCACTACAAACAACAAAAACACCAGACTTAAGCACTTAAGTTTTTTTTTTTTGTGTGTGCGTGTTTTGTATTTTTAAGCTTGATGTTTTTTTCTTTTGTGATGCTGTAGGCGAGTAAATTTTGTACTTTGTATGCTTGGTTATGGTGTTTTTATGACCTGTGTTGATGAAATTATGTGAGTTTTTGTGTTTTGTGTGCTTGAACTTGTTGTTTTGTGGGGTTGTTTTGCTGAAATTAAGTGATTTTTGTTGACTATGTGATTGAAAATGGTGTTTCTTCGGATTGCGTTGTTGAAATTAAGTGAGGGTTGTACTTTGTGTGTTTGAGAATGGTTTTTGTGATCTATTGCGGAGAAGTTAAGTGAATTTTGTATTATGTGGGATTGAGTTTGGTGTTTTTTGTGATATATAATGCTGATGATAAGTAAGTTTTTGTGTTTGGAGTGCATGAATTTGGTGTTATTGTGATTTATCATGCTGGATCTGAGTGTTTTTGTGATTTGTGTGATTGAGCTTGGTGTTTTTGTGGTTAGTACCCTGAAAATGATGTTTTTGCGGCTTGTACTTATGAAATTTGGGTGAATTTTGTGATTATGAATTTGAATTCAATGTTTTTGTGAATTGTGATGCCGGAGTTCAGCGAATTTTTGTGTTTTGTGTACTTCAGCATGTTGCTTCTGTGGCCTGTGATGTTAGAGCTAAGAGTGTTTTTTTGTGATTTGTGAGATTGAGATTGATGATTTTGCGTTTTGTAAATGATAGTGATGAGTAAATTTTGTGCTTCATGTGTTTAAGTTTGGAGTTTTTGTGATCTATGATGATGAAATAAATGAATTTTGGGCTTTGCTTATTTGAGCTTTGTGTTTTGTGACTTGTGTTGTTGAAATTAAGTGTTTTTTTTGTGGCGTGTGTAATTTGGAATGGTGTTTTTGTGGCATGTGTTGCTGAAATTGTGCTTTTTTTATGATTGTTTGATTAAGTTTGATGATTTTGCGGTTTGTGATGCTGAAGAAGAGTAAATTTTGTGCTTTGTATGCTTGGTTATCGTGATTTTGTGAACTGTGTTGATGAAATTATGTGACTTTTTGTAATTTGCTTGTTTGAGCTTGAGGTTTTGTGACTTGTGTTGTTGAAATTAAGTGATTTTTGTGGTCATAGTGATTGAGAATGGTGTTTTTGTGACATGTATTATTGAAATTAAAATGTTTTTTGTGTGTGTGTGTGTGTGTGTGTGTGTGTGTTTTGTATGGTTAAGCTTGATATTTTGTGATTTGTGATGTTGAAGTTAAGTTAAATTTTGTGAATTGTATGCTTGGTTTTGTTACTTTTGTGGCTTGTGTTGATTAAATTAGGGGAATTTTGTTTTGTGGGGTTGCTTTGCTGAAATTAAGTGATTTTTGTTGACTATGTGATTGAAAATAGTTTCTGCGGTTTGTGTTGTTGAAATTAAGCGAACTTTGTGTTTTATGTTTTTGAAAATTATGTTTTTGTGGTCTATGGCGGGGAAGTTAAGTGAATTTTGTGTTTTGTGGGATTGAGTTTGGTGTATTTTGTGATATATAATTCTGGTGGTAAGAGAGTTTTTGTGTTTGAGGTGCATGAATTTGGTGTTATTGTGATTTGTCATGCTGGATCTGAGTGTTTTTGTGATTTACATGATCGAGCTTGGTGTTTTTGTGGTTTGTACCCCTGAAAATGATGTTTTTGCGGCTTGTACTTGTGAAATTTGGGTGAATTTTATTATTATGAGTTTGAATTCAATGTTTTTGTGAATTGTGATGCTGGAGTTCAGCGAATTTTTGTGTTTTGTGTATTTCAGCCTGGTGTTTATGTGGTCTGTGATGCTGGAGCTAAGAGTTTTTTTGTGTATGTGATTAGTGAGATTGAGATTGATGATTGTACGTTTTGTAAATGATGGTGATGAGTAAATTTTGTGCTTCATGTGCTTGAGTTGGGAGTTTTTGTTATCTATGATGATGAAATTAAATGAATGTTTTTTGTGGCTTGTGTAATTTAGAATGATGTTTTTGTGGCATGTGTTGTTGAAATTGTGTTTTTTTTATGATTTGTATGATTAAGTTTGGTGATTTTGTGGATTGTGTCTTTGAATTTGTTGCTTTTGTGACATGTGGCGATGAATCTAGGTGAATTTTGTAATTTGTGTGATTGAGATAAATGTTTTTATGAATTGTGATGCTGGATTTATGCAAGCTTTACCTTTTTGTGTGCTTAAGTCTGGTATTTTTGTGGCCTGTGGTGATGGAGGTAAGTGTTTTTTTTGTGATTAAGATTAATGTTTTTATGTTTGCATTGTGCTGATAAGTAAATTTTGCGGCTTGTGTGATCGGCAATGGTGTTTTTATGAACTGTGATGATAAAATTAAGCGAATTTTGTGATTTTATGTGATTGAATATGATGTTTTTGTCGTTTGAGATGCTGATGATGAGTAAATTTCGCTCTTTGTGTGCGTTGGTTTGCTGTTATTGTGACTTGCGATGCTGAAGCTAAGAGCTTTTAGTGATTTGTGTCCGTGAATTATTTTTTTTTCCTTTTTTTTTTTTTTTGCGGTTTGGGATGCTGATGATGAGTAAATTTGCACCTTGTGTTTAAGTTAGATGTTCTTTGTAGTCTGGGTTGATGAAGTTAAGCTGATCTTGTGTTTCAAATGATTGAGTCTGATGCTTTTGAGATTTGTGTTGCTGTTGTTAAGTGAATTTTTGCGTTATGTGGTTAGGCTTGGTTCTTTTTGCGGCTTTTGTTGCTGAAATTGGGTGAATTTTATGTTTTATATGCTTAAATCTGATGTTCCAATGGTTTGTGGTCCTGGGGTTGTTTTTTTTTCTTTTTTTTTGGGATTTATTTCTGAGTTTGGTGATTTTGTGTTTCGTGTTGTTAAATTTAAGGGAATTTTGTATTTTGTGTGCTTAAGTTTGGTGTTTTTTAGGTGAATTTTGTCATTTGCTCGAGTCTGTTGTTTTTGAGGATTGTAATTGTGAAGTTAAGAGTTTTTTGAGTTTTGTATCTTAGGATTTGGTGCTTTTGTGACTTGTGACGATGGACTTAAGTGAGTTTTGTTTTTATGTGTTTCAGTTTACTGTTTTGTGGTCTGTGTTGCTGAAAATAGGTGAATTTTGTGTTTTATGTGCTTAAGTCTGATGTTTCTATGAATTGTGATGTTGGCAATCAAAGATTTTTTGTAAATTGTGTGGCTGAGTTTGATGTTTTGGTGGATTTGTGTTCTCGAAATTAGCTGAATTTTGTGTTTTAAGTGCTTAAGTCTGGTGTTTTTGTTGTTTGTAGTGCTGGAGTTAAGAGTTTTTTTTGTGATTTATGCGTTTGAGCTTAGTGATTTGTGCTGTTGAATTAAAGTGAAATTTGTGTTTTGTGTTTGAGTTTGGTGTATTAAGAATCGTGATGTTGAAGTTGTTTCTTTTTTTGTATTTTGTGCTTTGAATTGAGTTTTTTATGACTTGTGGTTATGAATTTAGGTATGTTTGTGAATTGCATGCTTGGTTTTGGTTATATTGAACTGTGATGATGAAATTAAGTGAATTGTGCATTTTGATTGATTTAGCTTGTTGTTTTTATGGTTTGTGGCGCTGGTGTTGTGCTTTTTTTATGTTTTGTGTCTTTGAATTTGGTGTTTTTGTGATTTGTGATGATAGTTAAGCGAGTTATGTGGTTTACATGCATGAGAATGATGTTTTTGTGACCTGCGGCTATGGAGAAAAGCGAATTTTGTGTGCTTGAGTTTTATGTATTTGTGGCATGTGATAATGAAATTAAGGGAATTTTTGTGTTTTGTGTGCTTGAAATTTGTTTTTTCTATTGTTTGTGATAATGGAGATAAGTGTTTTATGTGAATTTTATCTTTCAATTTGGTGTTTTTGTGACTTGGGGTGATGGATTTAAGTGAGTTTTGTGTTTTTGTATTTGGGTATGGTGTTTTAGTTTGGTATTATGGTGATATTGGAGATAGGGGATTTTGTGTTTTTGTGTGAATGAGTTTAGCTTTTTGTGCTTATGGGGCTATGTGTTTTGCATTTGTGAGGATATGTTTGATGTGTGTGTGAATGCGCGCACGCGTGTGTATATGTGTGCGTGTATCTGTGTGCATGTGCTTACGTGTGTGCTTGTGTGTGTACATGTCTGTCTGAATTTGATGATTCCATGATTTGTGCTTGTGTATTCAGTGTTTTGGCTGTTTTGGTTGTTTTAGGTGATTTAGGTGCCTTAGGTGCCCTATGAGAATTAGGTGATTTTGGAGATTTAGGTGCTTTAGGTGCCCTAGGAGAATTAAGTGATTTTGGTGATTTAGGGTGTTTTGCATCCTATTTTTTAATGTTTTTTTTATTTATTTTTTTTTTTATTTATTTTTTTTTATTTTCTTATTTTTTATATTTTTTTATTTTTTATTTTTTTAAAATTTTTCGATTAATTGAACGATATATCGTTCAATATATCGTTCGTCCCTTAAAACTGCCCATATAGGAGCAGGAGAATCATTAGTTAAAATTGAAAATCCTCGATTAATCGATCGATATATTGTTTGATTAATTGTCGATATATCGTTCGACTAAAAAAAAAAACTTGGGTCTATAATTGCAAAACCGGATATCCGGTTTAAAAATTGAATGACTGGTTGAAAACCAGACTAAAATTGGTCAAAAACCGGATGGACGACTAAAAATCGGATGAAATTCTTAAAAAATTTGGTAAAGTTCCGAAATTTATGGTTAAAAATTGCGGAAATTCGGCTCGAAAACTGCTAATCCGAATTAAAAACCGGACTAAAATCTCGAAAACCGGACTAAAATCCCGAAAACCAGACTAAAATCCCGAAAATCTGGTTTAAAATGCGAAAAATCGGGCAAATGAGCTTTTTCGAGCCGGTTATCCGGTATAAAAACCTGATGTGGATAATCTCGCCATATAGTACTATATATTTTGCGGTATGCCAAAAATTTATAGTTCGCTATCGCAATTTTCAAAAAACAATGAAATTTCCGGAATTTTTAAGAATATTTTTGAAGTGTGGAGAAACTTCTAGATTCTTGAGTTGCCCTGCAGCCATTAGAATAAGTAATGGGGTGGTCTGCTTCCACCCCATCCCCACCCATAAATTTTAGTCACATTGAAATTTTTCAAAAATTCAGATGATTTCTGATATATATTGTCTCTAATTTTCCATTAAAAGTTTGACCAGCCATTGGTTTTCAACTAAAAAATATAAATGAATGACCTTACGGGCCTTTACGTGTATCTTTGTGACCGTGAATAACTTTCACTTTCAATTTTATATAATATTATTCATAATTATTTCAAATTTAATTGATATTTCCTCTTTGAATTCATATTTCCTTAAAAACATGCAGCTTAAATAGCGAGAGTACAGTATTTTTTCCTATTCATTTGTAAATAATTTGTCCCACACGCCTTTCGGCAGGCTCTAGCTTTCAAATTCGTAATCTGGGCATCACGCCCTTTCGAAACACATGCATAACTCTTCTTATATAATATATATATATATATATATATATATATATATATATATATATATATATATATATATATATAATATATATATATATATATATATATAATAATTATGAAAATTAGGGGAATGTCTTCCTTAATCCTCACAAGGAGCAGTGCAAAATTTAAAATATTCTTTTACGTCGTACACCGCGAAATAT
The DNA here is from genome assembly GCA_009176605.1 of Armadillidium nasatum. Lineage (NCBI taxonomy): Eukaryota > Metazoa > Arthropoda > Malacostraca > Isopoda > Armadillidiidae > Armadillidium > Armadillidium nasatum. The sequence continues at coordinate 472 of SEYY01006865.1, read as the reverse complement.
AAATAATAATAATAATAATAATAATAATAATAATAATAATAATAATAATAATAATAATAATAATAATAATAATAATAATAATAATAATAATAATAATAATAATAATAATAATAATAATAATAATAATAATATAATAATAATAATAATAATAATAATAATAATAATAATAATAATAATAATAATAATAATAATAATAATAATAATAATAAAAACGATAATAATAGTAATAGTAATAGTCTCAAAATGGCCGTACACCTCGAAGGAACTTGGAACAGAAAACTGAACTTGACGTTTAAGTTTCAGTAACTGTATTTGATGTTAAAAATAGTTGGAGAAAATTTCCTTCTCCGTCACTGTTCGAAGAATGTTCCCTCGTACGTGTACGTCAAAGCTTTTATAATAATTGAGAGACGAGGTTTACGATGTTAAAGTAACCTCTTAGTTATTGACGAATTCGATCTTGTGCTTTCCT